>BDCZ01000303.1:42371-75904 GCA_001662365.1 Chlamydomonas applanata | reverse complement strand
GGGGGGGGGGGGGGGGGGGGGTGCCCGCACAAGCGCCAGGCATCAGAACTGGCTGCACACAGCCTTGGCTCACTACCTGCCATGTGTCATGGCATCTGCATCTGCTTGCCTGGGTGAGGCTTTTCATACAGTTTCGTACAATGATTATCACCAGTCAAGGCTATGGCGTTGCGATGCCTTGTGCAGGCACGTACAGCCCAGCAGATTTGGAGCGTTTGGCCAAGACTGTGGCGGAGCAAACGGCAGAGCGACTACTAAAGCGTCCACGGCCGGAGGCCGACACCGGAGTTGCAAGCGGGACGGTCACTGTATCTGTGTCAGGTGCTGACGAGGTGCAGGTGTGGGAGGAGCACGTCAAGGGCAAGGTAGGCTTGCCTGTTCTGGTCTCCTACCATGCGCACACACTGTGCTATTGGGCACGGGGCTCCTGTTCTATCTGTCCCGGCCTGCCTCCGACGCTCCTGTACTCGGTGCATTAGCCTGTGAAGCTCGGCATTGAATGCTCCATGCCCCCATGCTTCCTGCTGTTATCTACTACTTGTCTGACCCCACAGGTCGCATGCGAGATTGTCAACATCAGTTCCCTCGTGGCACCTGCACGGACGGTGATGGCTGCGCTCCGCTGGCTCATGCTGCTCACAGTGCTCGCTCCGACTTTCTTTCTGGCGCAGCACTTTCAGCAGCGGTCCCCTGTAAATGAGGTGCCTTGGCATGCACCTCTATTGCGGATTTACCAGGTGAGCTGCCTGATGTGTGGTGATGTAGATCAGTCGGCCACTAAGCTAACCTTGTGTGTCCTTGAACAATTCTGGTAATGCCACAGACCATTCACATGTTCCCCATCATGTGTTATGCAGGCTGCTGCATCTGGGCAGCCTGACATTCAGTTTGCAGAGGAGGACAAGAGCATGGAAGACAAGGCACTTGAGGATCTGCGCGGCCTAGTCCGCAACAAACCAGCAGCCCCTCAGGAAGTGAAGCGTGAGTATGGGCTCGCAGGCAGTGGCGACCCAAGCGGCATCCAGAAGAACAAGGCAGGCTTTGCCAAGGCAAGTAAAACAGCAAGCTGCCAATTCATCATCGCATCATTGCCTGTAAAGCAATGGCTGCAAATGTGGCGCACCTTGAACCAGACACTCACGCACCTAGTGAGCCACACTCTTTGTGCACGCTCCGACTGATGCGTGTGGCCAAAGGCACATCATGCGCACACATCATAGGCTTCCTTGCATACTGTGCGCAGCTGCTGAAGTGCATCTGCACCAAGTACACGGAGCGCACAGAGCACCTGGTCATGCTTGCTGCACGCATTGAAGCAGTGTGGATTGCCCGGTTCACGTTTGGACAGCAGGGACAGCAGGGTCAGCAAAGTCGGCCAGGGGGGCAGGGCCAGGAGGGTCAGGGGGTTCAGCCAGAACCTCAGGGCCGGCAGCAGGGTCAGCAGCAGGGTCAGCAGCAAGGCTGCGACGTGGTGCCACCATGCCCGCAGCAGCCTCAACAGCCGGGCACCTCCACCCCTACCAACGGGGTGCGGCTACCACAACCTGGCCAGTGTTCATGTTGCCCCGCGATTCCCCACTCACCGAGACGAGGCTCCAGATGGTGTGATCTGCCAAGACATTGACAAAGCGCTGCGCGAGCTGCTGCCAAAGCCAGGTTCAACCCTTGCTGACCTGCTAGTCAGTGCATCTGCTCCATCAACCAGCAACAACAATCCTGCTCCGCCCCCTGGCTTCCAGCTGCTGGTTCAGTATGTTAACAAGCTGTGCTGCAACTTTGGCATACAGATAGTCAGCCCTGAGGCTGTCTTTTCCCGCAGCACTGGGGGTGCCCAAGGAGGTGAGGTGGTGGACATATCGACTGCTGAGGTGGTGCACCTGGGGCGCAAGTCATTGGTGCTGAGGATGCCAGGTGCAGACGCGGTCATCAAGGTGGCAACGCGGCACACCATTCAGCATGAGCTAGCCATCCACAGGGCCGTCGATAACCCCAGGTGCCCCTTTCTCCGGCCCTCAGCTGGTTTACGCCATGGCTGCATCAAGGGAGCAGGTGATGGCCTGGAGTGTCTGGAGCTGCAGCACTGGTGCACACCTGTGTCTGCCAACATGCTCAAGGAACGTGGCCTGTTCCACAACGCATGGCAGCAGGTGCGCACGTAGCTGCTTTTTGTGCGTGTGTGTTGGGGGATTGGGGGTGCGGGGGCGTATGTGGGGCAGCAGCAGAGGAACAAAACCAATGTTGCAGCTGGTGAATGGATAGGAAGGTACGAACACAGTTGTCCTCACATGGTTGCAAATGACCCGTGCTGCTGAGACCATTTGAAGTGCTCACTTGCTTATCTTCACCTGCGTCTCGGAATTGCACCTCACCGTATTGCAGGCCGAGGCTGCTGTGGAGCATTTACACCAGGCCAACATCCTGCACAGTGACATCAAGCCCTCCAACTTCCTCATGCATGAAGGCCAGCTGCTGCTCAATGATTTTGATGTGTCCTGCTGCACCCATGACAGTGAGGCAAGGATCCAGCGTCCTGTGGGTACCGTGAGCTTTTGGTCTCCGAGGTGTGATGTCGAAATCCCTGGCTGGTGCTACGACACGGATGACGACTGGATGGGCCTGGCGCTGACGTTCGCCAGCTGGCTGGGTGTGTACCTTGCAACTACTGCTCACCATGCGCGTGCGCGCCCGGATGTGAAGCTGGGTGCAGTGCACACGCTGCTGGCGCCAGGCTTTAAGAGCCAACTGCCTGAGAGCTTCAGGGCGCGCATGGCGCCTGTTTACATCAGGGTGCTCGCCATGGTTCAGGGCCAGCAGCCAGCGTAAGCAGCACAGCTGGCCATGGGTCCTTGCTTGGGGTTGGTGTACAGCAGTGAGCAGCTGGAGGCTGACGCGGATCTGGTCTGGCACGGGAGGGCGTGTGGGGGTGGGGGTGGGGGGGGGTTGGGGGGCGTGATGTGTGTGTGTGTGTGTTACATCGTACGCCCAAGTTGGCGCATAGACACCTGCCGCGAAGCAGGATTGACAAAGGGGGGTTGGTCTGAACAGACCGAATGTTTCAGGAGTAGTCCCAGATAACTCTAGCTGGACACGCCAGGAGGCCAGCAAACTAGGTAGGAAATAGGAAAGCATGGATCTGGCTGGAAGACCTAAAGCCACTAGCTTGATGGCATAGCGAGTCCAAACCTAAGTGCGCAGGCGCTGATTGAGCGCCATACCTGATGCGCATGTCACAACATTGGTGCTTTGAGCGCCATGCGTGTTGTACCTGAAACAAACAGACCTGACCTAGATTGATAAGACCTAGATTGATTCATCCCCGATAATTCATATCTTCATCGGGTGCACTGAGTGGACGCAAAGATTGCATGGATCTCCAGGGCTCGGTTTGGCAGCTGGGGCAGTGCTGGGGCCCTGCTGCGCCTGCACTCGCGGGGGCTGGCCGCTGTCGGTGGTGGCTGCGGCCGGGGCCGCAGCAGTGGTAACACCAGCAGGGGGTGCAGCACAGGAGAAGGGCTGCGTGCACAGAGCAGGAGGGGTAGGCTCCATGTGCCAAGCTTAGGGAAGGTTGGCAACGGTTGGACAGGGGTTGGTCGATGATTTGGCCCGCAGCACATGGTCAAGTTGTAAATGGACCAAGATCCTTAGCTGCACCATGCGAGTTTGCATACACTACTGAGTCACCAGGCAGTCACCACAAATGTTCCCCACCAACAATAAACCTGGTCCCCCCCCCTCTCCCCCCCCTCCCTGCACTTGCCTTTGTCCAGGAGTGCCCCTCGCCATTAGCCCGCACATGTGCATGTTGTACAGCCGGTACAGTGTGCGAGCTGCGCAAGGCAGCAACTCATACAGAGCCAAGGGGCGCGGACTGTTGCGATGAAGTGACTATGTTTGATTAGGTATAGACTGTGGAAAATCTGCCTGCGTTGGGGTGTTGGCACGCATGCTCACCCCATCGCCAGGTACTTCAAGTGCCACACGCATGGTACTTGTGACGGGTGCTGCCAACCCTGTGTATCCAACCCATGGCCTTGCAAATTTCTGTGCAAAACCTCGCAAAACACGTGTTCCATTACATAATGTTTTGACAACGTCAAAACACAAGCCTCTCACAGTACGCCTCCATCTGGGCGTTGGCGTTGGCGGTGGGTACGATCGGGGGGGCCAGGCAAGGGGTCGCGAGCGAGTGGGGGCGCCCGTGGGGGGCCTCAGTCCCAGGGATCATGCTGGTCTGCCTCCCCTACCTGGCTCCGCCAGCCAGGAGCACGCAGGCCAGCAGGGTCCGCCGTCACTTGGCGCACGCGGCCGCCAGGGCAGCGCGAGGGATGTGGGGGCCGCGACAGAGCACACGTGCTGCAGTATGTGCGCCATGCGCTCATCCAGCCCGCCTGGCTCAGACGGCTGTGCAGGCGGGCGCGTGGGGCAGCACGCAGCCAGCAGCGCACCGGCATGCCGGACAACGCTGCACGATGTATGCATGAGACCCTGATCAAACCCTTGGACGTTGTGCGCATGTCTAGAATACCAGGAGGCAAGGGCAGGGGGTCTCCCTGTCGACCAGGACTTGTGGCTCGAGTCAACATGCAGCCATGTGGTGGCCTCGATGACAGCGAGAGGTGAGGGGGTCACAGAGGGAGGTGAACGGGCCGCAGGCGGCCAGTGGCAGGGCGGGGGAGCAGATGGGGATGTACAGCTGCGTGCACTCATGTTGCGCGCACACAGCCCAGCTCAAGAACAGCAGCTCCCAGCGGTACAGCTTGGTGAGGCAGTACGTGGCAGTGCTGAGTCAGGGTCGTTGGAAGCATCTGGCCTGCCCTGGCCTGAACAGAAGCTCCCAGCAGCTGGTGAAGATGCCCCAATGCCAGCCCTGTATGTGGGCATTGGCCGCAGCCATCCTGCAGCTGCCAGTGAGCGCTGAGGATAATAGTTTGGGTGCATAATGGGATTCTAGCTCAAGGTAGGTTTAGGCACGCAGGCAATGGAGGCTCTCGCGCACCTTCCGGCATGCACGCAGCGCATCCCTGATGTGCTCTGGCCCTCCCTTGGACCAGGCATCTGCAGCAGAGGCCCACGACTTGCACAGCTCCCACTGCTGTGCTGCATCCACCCACTTGGAGAGCTGGCTGTATAGCTCTGCAGCCTTGCCATGGGCACCCGCCTCCTTGTAGCAGTTGGCTGCGCGCTGCATGAAGGCTGGCGTGCCAATGGACAACAAAAGCCGCGCGGCCTCATTGAACTTGTGGCGGCGCTGCTTGTCATCTGGCCCGTGGCACTTGGCCGCCTGCCGCATGGCCTCTGCCTGCAATTCAGGTGTGAGACATCACCATGTTGGACACAAAATTGTGCTGACCGCGCCCACCTTGGACTGCGTGGCTTTCATCGTGTTGCGAGCTCGCTCGTAACACATTGTGGCACTCTCATACTGCCCGGCCTCAAAGAACTGCTTGCCCATGGCCTCCCACTGTTCAGGGGTGCTTGCCCGTTCCAGCAGCCCCACCACCTGCAAATCATCAGGCAGCATTCCTGGAATGCACTAACACCTGGACCCAGCAAAGACATTGGCAAGACAGATTGACAGATTGACAGACCCGTCCCCTGCCTTGGGTTCAGGCTCATACAGCAGCACGCACTGCTTCGCGCGTGTGGCGAGTACGTACAGCAGCTTCAGCTCGTTGCACAGCGCCTGGTGCACCTGCGCGGTGTGTGTGCAGCACACGATGCAGATTCACAGCAACCCTGGGCAAAGCCAGCACCACAGCTGGCTGATTCAGGTGCTCCACAATGTGGACATGCATCAGAGGCGGGAAGCAGTGGTAGGCAACAGACGTGGAGACGCAGGCAGGCATTGTAGCAGCCACAGCCGGGGTCCCACCTGAGGGTCAAACTTTGGGTGGGAGTAGCGAGAGCTGCTGGCCTCTGCCTCTGTCAGCAGACCCTGCTTACGCAACCAGCCATACATCAGCCGCCACTTGACAGAGCTCGGGGAGGATGAAAAGAAGCCATTGATCAGCACCACCTACAGGCAAGTGATCCATCACCATCAGCAACCAGCGTGGAAACCAGCATGAAGAATAATTGAAAACAGCGCAGTACAATTGCTGTACAATACAAGCAAAACAGGCCTTCATATCAGTCTAACAACATCTTGAAGAGGTGCTGGGTTTTGTGAACCTGTAAATCAGCATGCATGCCCTCGCGGACCAGAGATCAGGAGTGGAGGAGGTGGCAGCAACAAATGGGCAGGAGTTTCAGCGCGTCACCTGGAATTCCAGGCCCTTGCACTCATGTGCCGTGAGGATGAGGGGACCAGCCCCGACATGCTGCCTCAGAGCTTGCTTCTGCCGCTCGTCTCTCACTAGGATTGCCTGGGACATTGAGAGCATTTTGACGCATCACAGCACGCTATTAGATGAAGAAGCATCAACTGAAAGGTACAGCGATGCTTGGGAAGCAGGTACATGGAACAGGGCTGGGTTGAATAGAACACACAGCACACAAACATGAACAGCTGCGCGCGGCATGACGCACCTGCTCCGCGCCAAAGTCGCATCCGGACGCTCCAGCAGCCCTGGCATCTGCAGACCCAGCCACACGCTGCACCAGGTGGTGTAGGGGGTCCTGCTGTGTGACCCAGATGGGCCGCCGGCCTGCAAGCTTGGAGCTCTCAGGCGCAAGCTTGTCGATAGAGGCAGGGAAGAAGTGCTGCAGCGCGCGCACCACGCTGTGTGCCAGCCGCACGATGCCATTGTGTGTGCGGTAGTTCTGGACCAACTGGAACATGTCCGGCATCACAGATCCTGATGTGGAGCTGGCTGCATGCTGCAGCTGTGCTGGAGCTGTGGAGGAGATGCTGGTGCTGGCTGGAGCTGCGGCCAAGCCGGCTCCACGCTGTGCCGTAGGCGGGGCCTTGAGGAAGTCCGTGTAGAACAGGGCTCTGATATGCACGGCAAATATGACATCGGGCAGCAGTTGGCGCCCACTGTGGTAACCTACAGCGTGTGGTGCATTATCTGCAGGGCTACAGCATCAAATGCAGTACCGCATCATGTGTTTTGAACCACCTCACCTGATGTCCTCAAAGCGGAAGCCCACGCCATGCGCGATCGTCTGTGCCGTGTCGCCCGCGAACACAAAGCCTTGCTGAGCAAAGCCGGCGCGCCCCAGGTGCGAGAACAGGGCGAGCTGAGAGGGGCTCAGGTCTTGTACCTACGCGCAGGTTCACGAGCATGAAGCAAGCAGCAGAAAGTCACTGTCGGACCAGCGCAGGGTGTGTTGCTTGTCTTCCAGCCTGCGTGTTCAGCTCATTCTGTAAGGGAACCATCTTGCACCATGCAGCCGGTGGTGACGATCTTTATGCATGAAGGAACCTGACGCGTGCAGCCTCGCCTCACTTCATCTACATAGATGAAGTGGAATCGCGCAGCTGGTTCAAAGCCAGCAGGTAGATTGCGCAGCTGGCGGTGGATGTGGGTGGTGAGATCCGCAATGTCCCACTCATACCACTGCCCCTTCAGCACTTCATACTGCCTGAACAGGCTATAGATGCGGCTGCGCTGCTCTGCATCCAGGGATGCAGTCGCTCGCCTGCACAGGCAAACAAGCAGGGGTCAAGAGAGCAGCAGGGATACCGTCAAGGCTCAGCCCCCATTACACAGTGCTGAGGGGTAAAGCATTGATGCGGTAGTGTGCGTGATCAGCTTGTTGCCCAGCATGTATAGATTCAGATCACTTCACACACCTCTCGGCCAGCTTGCCGTACTGCTCAAGAGTCAGGCGCCCCGTGGCAGAGTGCGCTGCGTCCCGGCTGCCCTTGATGTGGCTCTGTATCTCAGTCCAGAGCGCGGCAGCACTCATGCCCCTAGCCAGCTCCTTGTCCATGTGCGGCCAATAAGCTGCCTCAAACCGATCGTAGCTGACCTCACGGCTCTCCCAGGCCACAGGATCCGGTACATCCGCCCTGCGGCTGCACTTGGAACCACCAGGAAGGGATCCATGCTGCAGCCTGCTGCTGGGTCCACCAGCTGTGCCTTCCCATGTGTCTTCGTCCTCCTCCTCATCGCCATGCCAGGCAGCTGCTGGCCCCTCTTCTTCACGACCTTCACCACCTGAGCTGCTGTCATCCTGGCCGTCATCAGAGGACGAGGCACGGAGCCCCTCCAGGTCAGTGCGGCGAGCAGCGCCAGCGGCTGTAGCACGGGCATGAGGTGCACCGCCGCCAGCACCAGTACTGCCATGCAGCCACAGCTGGAATGGCAGAGGCAGGGACGCATTCAGCATGTGCAGCAGGTGGCGCAGGGGCAGCACCAAGGGGGCAGGCTGAGTCGGGCACTGCATCCAGCCGCTCTGGCAGTTCTCCCAACATCTCTGCAACAGCCTCCTCATCCAGCAGCTGGTCCTCTTCCTCCTCCCTGCCCCTACTGGCACGCAGCAGGTGCAGGAGCAGGTCTCAACAGCTAGGAGCAAACAGGGCACGCATATCGAAGGTCGAGCATACCAGCATATAACAATCAACCGAAGCACGCACAGGTCATACTCCAAGATGCGCTTCTCCTCCTCGTTCAGCTCAAACAGCAGCTCCATGTGCATGCCAGCCGGCGCGTTGCACAGCATGCTGGCCACCTGCACAGACCGCACAAGGACCCAGGCACAAGAAGCACTTGACGTGGTGCAAGATTGCAAGCCATGCGGCTTGCAAGCATCCCCTTTGAGCGAGCTGGCGATTGGCATGGCCAGGGGGTGCCATTGGCATGTAAATAACCAAGCAGAAGCAAGACCTGCCGCTGGCTGCACCAACCTTGGAAGAGATGGGGTAGAACTTCATAAGCAGCATCGACTGCTCAACATCCGACTCCTCCAGCACAGGGGACTCTTGCTGCTGCGGCTGAGCACTGCTGGCGCCGCCAGGGCTGGACTGGCCGGACAGAAACCAGCAGAACGTGTCGTCATGCTCCCAGGCGCATGGGATGACCTTGCCAGCAGCGGAGCCCTCCGCAGAGCTTGCCTTGGTGATGCGCAAGCAGCGCTTGAGGTAGTCACGGCTGTATGTGGCGTACGCCCGCTCCAGGCGGGACACCTGCATGGGCCATGCAGGGGCATACACACTCCACGGTTCCCACCCCACGTGACTGCTGCATAAGTGGGCTTGCCTGATGCACACGGGCTCCAGAGGCAGGTGACTGCAGGTCCCATGAGCACAGCTGGACCCTCAAGCACAAGCATGGCCACGCATACATAGAATGCACGCTAGTCGGCTAGGCAACAAAGAGCCAGCTAGGCAGCAGAGCACCCACCTGCGCCAGGAGCTGGCCATATGTGAGCAGGGCCCACACACGCAAGTGCTGCCGGCACTCTGCACGATCCACGTCCACCGTCCACACAACGTGCAGGTGAGACACGCCGGGCACGGACTGCACGTGGATCAGGTTCCGGTACGCTGCGCGTGCAGGTAGAAGCCAGCAAGCACGTAACATGCATGGGTTATAAGCTTGCACACACAATTGGGGCTGAGCAGGCTTCACATGAACAAAAAAGTGTCAGGATCTACGACTGTCAGGTTTTGCATTCATCACGGCGATGGGCCCCTCTGCTGGAATAGCAGAAAAGCCCAACAGCTAACGCTCAAGCTCTTACCAGGCTCATGTACCAGGTTGCAGGCAAGGGAGCCGGGATAGCCATGGGGGCGGTAGCCTTTGGAGACCAGGAGCACCGTGTCCATCACCTGTGGACGGCACAATACCCAGGTGGCAGGTGGAAGGTATGCAGCAGGGGTGTACAGCCACATCTCCAGCCAGGTCCAGCCAGACAGCACCACCCAACATATGTGAGCCTAGACGATCATAGGCAAGCCTCCACTGTCCTCCATTCTGGCATGCCGTGTTTTGGTGGTTTGGAACACAATGGGAAGTTGACGACTGCAGCATACAACATGCATTGCGCACCTTGACACGGACGTCAGGCTTCTCATTCAGCAGCCGCAGCTGGAATTCACGGCTGAAGAGGACCTGCAGCCCCGTGCGAACAAACACATGTTGATAGTGAGCAGGCACATTCACCATGACAGCATGCACAAGAATGGCACAAGTATGGTAAATCATTCACTAAAGAAATCAGATTTTTAAAGTGTATTAGAAAAGATGATAATAATTTTGATTCTAACTAAATTGATTTTTAGTTTATTTTTTTGTTACAGCAAAAAAAATTAAAGTAGTTGCTTATGTCTCATTACAACGCTAGTATCGATATGAAACATAAACAACTAAAATAGATAGAAATTTATTTTTAAGAGAATTAAAAGTAAAAATATCACCAGTTCTCATTTACAAGGTTCGAATGATAGAGTTTGTCACAATAGGTGGATATAGGTGAAAACGCTTTGAAATTTCATAATATATGCTTCCGTCCAGCACCCGCACAGCTTGGAGTGACTGGCCGAGGCTCTTGCTCCCACCTTCCACGGGCTGCTCCTGAACAGGTCCTTCTCCGGGTTGCGTAGGTCCGCCTGCCGCTTCAGCTCCGTCTCCACCCGCTTGATTGCCGCAGCGACCACAGGCACTGACGGCCCCTCCACAAGCTTGCCACGCGCGTGCGCATTGCTCAGCAGCGCGGACCACACCTGTTCAAAGCAGACAAGGGGGCATGAGCCACGGGCTCAACGTAAACCATGTTGTTTTACCATGCAAGAGGAGCAGGGCTGCAGACAAACATATCCATCCAGCCACTAACACCTGCTTGCCAAAACCATGCCTGCCAAAACTGCTGTTCAACCGCATCAGCCGCAAACCCAGACCCAAACCCAGACCCAGAACTAGACCCAGAACCAGACGCGCACCTCGTCCTTGGCAACGGTGTTGGTATTGCACAGCACCCAGGATGCATGCCTGCCCCGTGAGTACCACGTTCAGGCGGCGCGGGTCCTGGGAGCAGAGTGCACAACAGCCAGACACATAAACAGTGCATTCATCAGGCCTGGAGTAAGTGGTCTATAGCCTGCAATCAAAAGATTAGGGTTAGACAGCGCAACGTGTGGATTGTGATGGCAGCAGCGGCTGCTCATACCTTGGTGAACCCAATGTTACCACTGCTGTTGCTCCTCACTGCTGAAAAGATGATGACATCTTTCTCACGACCCTGGAAGCCATCCACCGACTTGACCTCCACCTCCGGTACTGTCACACCCGGAGTGCTGTCGTTGCTGAGCATAGCCAGCCGCATGCTCAGCTTGTGCTTGATGAGCCCCACCTGGACCGAGCACGTGCAAACACAGATGATAAGCTTACATCTTGATGAGTCCTGTAAAGGACTACCGGCACGCATACACCAGCATACACCCCTACAAGCGTTACACATTGCTGTCAAGGTGTGACACTGTCAACTTTAACAACCGTCAAGGTGAAGCGCAGATTGCATGCAGAGTGACCCACTTGTGCTGCGTACTGCGAGATGACGCCAACGCTGATGGGGCTCCGCACAGTCTTGCCAAGCTCCACCACCATCAGTGCAGCTGCCTCAGCCTCCATTGGGTTGAAGGTGCTTGATGAAGCCGCTTCAAGCTCTTCATAGCCCTCGAGCTTGATGATGCAGTATGGGCCCAGGCGCTGGGCGAGCTGGGTTTGCTGGACGTGTGCCCCTTTGCCTGCCTGAAGGACATTGTCCCCGTCCACGACCTGTGACACATGGAGAGCAGCAGCATGCCAAGAATGAGCACGATATGGCAGCGCCAGCAACCAATTGTAAACGCGCTGTGATATATCCAGCTGGACGTGCACGGTCGCCTAGGTCTGCAATGTTTTGACCAACAGCAGCCAGCATGCGCCACGCTCGGGCAATGGATGCTTGATCTCCGCGCACCCGTGCATTATAGAAGTGGTGTGAAGGGAATACGCTGATGTCTGGGTGCATCCGGTACTGGGTGTTGAGGAGGTGCAGCGGCACGCCATTCGCCTGTGCAGTGCAGGGTATGCGGCATGCCATCTGCCTCAGCATCGGGTGGCATGCAGCAAAGCAGCAACAAGGCCAACAAATGGTCCAGGATTGGGAACACCAGCCAATGCAGAGGTAGCTGGCGAGATCTCAGGTGAGCTCTGCATGCACCAGCAACATTGGGACACACAGCTCACCTGCAGCCGCTCAAACAGCGAGCGGCCATAGCCATGCTGGCTGCAGATCTGGCTGATCACCGTGGCCGGGAGCTGCTTGTGGTCTCCCACCAGCACCAGGTGCCGCATGGCTGGGAAGCCCTGGAAGACAACAGGAGTGGCAAGCTCCACAAGCTGGCCTGCCTCATCAATGATACACAGGTCAAAACCGGTGCGGCACAGTCTGGGAGAGTCGGTCAGCAGCAGCTTGGCCACGGCTCGACTGTCCTCCGGGCAGCGTGCGCGCTGTAGGATGGGCCGGCCTGCGCTGGCCGCCGTGATGAAGACGACCACAGCATGTGCCAGAAGCACACACTCGAGCAGGTGGGGGCCTTGCAGGGACAGGGCCGTCAGCGCATCAGGTACGTGCACATGCGTCGTACCCAGGATGCTGTGCAGCTGGTGGGCAGCTGTAAGGGCAGAGGGCAGGCCCGTTGCAGGGCCTGGCTGCTTTGATTCCTCAGATGGCATCACGCCCTCTGCCAGTTGCTGCAGCGCATGCTGCAGTGCATACGAGCTGGCTTCTTGAGCTACTGCCTCCATGACACTGAGTGCTGCGAGCAGGCGCCGCAGGCTGCTGGCTGAGCTAACTGGCAGGAGAGTGGAGGGCAAGCCGTCATGGAGCACGCTGGCAGCTGCCCATACCTTCCCTGCAACCTCTTTCAGTCGGCCAATGAACCAACCCTGGAATGGCTTAGGTTCTGCTGCCTGCATGATGACGTCCTCGTACTGATGCACACCGCTGCGCAGCAGCTCCTGCAGTGTGCTGCGCCAGTGCGCCAGGCCCTGAGGGCCCAGAGCTGCAGCAATGCCCTCCGCTCGCGCACGAGACCACAGTGCAAACTCGTCGCTGTCATCCTCCACACTGCCTTGGCTGGCCAGCAGTACCACGTCGCCGGGCATCAGAGCACCTGGCTTGAGCAGGCCCATGCGGCTAGGCTTGCCAAGCACACAGGTGCACAACCTAGCTCCAGCCACAGCAGCTGCCTCAACTGACCAGGTGCTCTCCAGATCTGCCTGGATCATGCCCATGAAGCGCAGTGCCACCTCCCTTACAGCCACATTGGTGGGTGCGCACAGCAGCACTGCCTTGTTCTCGCTGCTGAGCACAGAGAGTGCAGCACAGATGGTGCTGGTCTTGCCAGTGCCCGGTGGGCCCTGCACAAGCTGTACTGCTGGCTGCATGCTGTGCAGCGCAGCTGACAACTGTACTGCCAGTACGGCAGCCACTGCCTCTGCTTGGGAGTCATTGAGCTTCAAGCGTGAGAGGTAGTGCCCGAGCGTGGACTCAGGCGGTGCTGGCGGCTGCACGTACTGTTGCTCAGGTGGATGTAGCACGTGGGAGAGCAGTGGAGACAGCAGGGGCGCAGGGGGGGCCGCCCACGTTGCTGCCCCTACCTGCAGGGGTGGTGCAGGCTGCTGCCATGGCATCCTGCAGCGCGTCCCACATGCGTGCATGAGTGGCGGCACTGCCCACCACTGCAACATGCCACTCAGACTGTTGCCGCTGGTTGCTGCGGCTGCCTGCAACGGAGCCTGCCACGAGCCGCTGCTGCATGGGGGAGTCACGGGCTGCAAACACGCGGGCATTGATGCCCACTGTGCCATCCTCCTGCATGCCGTACCCCTCCACCAACCCAAGCGAGTGCACGACAGACTCCTGACACGTGCGGCTGCCCCAGCCGTTGGCCTCTGACACTGCAATGTTGGAGACCAAGATGAGGTCGGTGGGCTTGCACCCCAGTACCAGGGCATTGCTAGTCACCTTGTGCTGTGGGCTGGTAGTGGCAGCTGCAGAGGTCGTCGCACTGCGCCTCGGGCCTGTGCTAATGGCACATCCGCCACACTCCTCCTCCACGGCATATAACGTGATTGTGAGCAGACCTGATGGTGGGTTGGTGAGCACACCTGGTTCAGGCGACAGGTCTGCCTCTGAACTGGAGCAGCGCGGGTCCACAACCGCCCTCCGCCAGTGCAGATCACGGCTGCCCAGCAATGCCTGCTCCAGGCCAGCACGGACCTCCTCCTGCACATGCCAGAACCCGAAGGTTCCAAACTGCAGCACCCCTGAGCTGCCCTTGGCATAAGACATTGGAAGAGGCCTGACCTGCAGTTGTGCATACATGCGAGTACACGCCAATGACGCCATGTGAGTACATGACATGGTATAGTCTCATCAGTTGGGTGCTGCAAGAACCCCGCAAAGCTTGGGCATGTTCCTAACCACCAAGATTGGCAGAGCAGCACCTACAGTCAACTGGGAGCTCACCTTGTTGGCCAGCATCATGGGATTGTTGAGCAGATCCAGTGCACTCCACTTCAGCACCACTGACTCAAATGTGGCTGTTGCCTCGTATGGCTTGGCCTCCTTGGACACTGCACGAATGGCTGCCTGTGGCACTGGCTCTGCCAGCCCCGAGTTGCTCAGCTTGCGGTAGTATTCTGTCTGCACATCGCCTTCCAAAGGCAGCACTTGCGCAGGCACAGTTACGCCAGGGCAGTGCCTTGCAAACTCTTTGAAGACGTACAGCCGTCTGTTGTCGAGGGAACACAGGCGCTGCTGTGGGCCAGCGTGCACACAGCGCATGGGCGGGAAGTCTGCGGGGTCCAGGTCGCCAGACACAAGATCCTCTATTGTTGCCTGCAGTGACAAGCTGCGAGCTGCTGCAGCGATGGCTGCAGCGTAGCTCTCTGCTGCGCCATGGCGCTGGGCGGTGTTGGTGAAATATGGGGAGACTTGGTCCTACATGGCACAGAACAGCATGGCTGGGGCGCACCGTCAGACATGGGTGGAGCAGCATAACTAGACATGGCATGGAGCAGCTCATGAGTTGGAGCAACATGGTTGGACATGGCATGGAGCCGTATGGTTGAAAAGGTGGAGCAGCATGGTTGCATAGCAGACAATAGTTGCCAGCACACCGGTGCAACGTGGCAAGCGGTATAATTGCAGCTGTCAAGGCGCAGGAGCACGACAGCATGCACAGCAGCCCTGACCTGTGTGTGCAGGATGTGGAGCGGATCGGCTTTCAGGTATCCCACGCCTGGTGCCGCATCCATCGTGGGCAAAGGAACAGATCTGCCGTGCAGTCAAGCGCCTGGCATCAAACAGGTGCTCGCCACAAAGAAAACCACACAGATCAAGTGAACGAGGCATTTTTTGAGAGCTTTAAAAGTCCAGAATGATGGATTGCACGGGGACTCGCGCATGATTTGCACGGCCAATCACGTTTCTTGCCAAGTGAGGAGCGTGGGGTTCCAGCAAATACTTGCAGTACGCGCGTGTTCAATTTGCATGCATTTGCGCGGTGTGCTGAATCCGGCTGCAGCCGAGTTCTCCTGATATGCGTTTTACGCTTCCAGAGCGCAATGTACACACCGCTTGCATGTCCTGAAATTAGGCTTTGATGGTGGACCTGCACCGAATCCCATCAGCAGTGAACCTAGGCTGGCACCAGAACTCAAACCATATGTGCGTACCGCCGGCTCAAGCTGCATGACTGCTGCTTTAGCGCATTGGTTTGCCAGCCACCCACCATGAAAGGCAGTCATGCAGCAGCGGCTACGCGCATGCAGCCAGAGGTGTGTGCAGCCCGTGGCGGGCGCTGTGGTGGGTCGGGGCCTGAACCTGCCATGGAAGCCATGAACGCATGACGTGCGCTGCTGAGTCGCGATTGCTCGGTCTCGAGTCAACAAGCTTTAAGCTATGACCAAGCAGCTCAACGCCCAGGACGCAGCGCTGCTACCATGATGCCAGGCGCATGAGAAGTTTGATGACCCAGAGGCAGCAATTGAGCCCTTGTCGGTCTCACAAGCAGCACCCTGTATGGACACAGCAGCATGTGCTTCTGCTAGGTTAAGGTTAAGCTTACACAGGGAAGAGCACGACGCACACCGAAAAAAACAGCGCACGCGGCCGAGGCCAACCCTCCCTGCAGGAACGGAGCAAAACGAAGGTTCGTGGTGCTGGGTCAGGGCCGGCCACAGGCTTTGATAACATGTTCCTTTGTACTGCCATCTGTGACTGCCATCCCAGCTGTCCATGTCAGCACCTCCCTCCATCCTTTGGTTCTGGTGTGACCTTACACACACCAGCATCGCAACACAGACATCATGCGTCGCGCTGGGCTGGGTTCACCAGTAGCTTACAGGGTGCCTCAGGCCGCAACTGGAGGTACATGATGCTTGCATATTGCACAATTTGCATGCTGCCGCATGCAGTGCATTTGACTGCTCCTACATGGCACCGGCATGCGTGCAGCACTGGAACATTGGCAGGCCCTCTCACATGCTGACCAGGCTGCTGAGCCGGGCGCAGCTCGGCTGTCTTGCCTGGTGGGGTTTGAGTGTAGGTCTGATCTTGCAGCATTTGTGCAGGTAAGCGTAAGTGGCCGGTTACTACACATACTGTCATTCCCCACGCACACACGCTGTGCACGTGCCTGACATAGAGTCCAGCAGCTCCAGCTGACAATGCAGCTTGATTTCTGACAGATGTGCCAAAGCGCGTGTCCATCACACCTAGCAGTCTTGTTCAACAAGTGAAGAGAGCCAACCCCAGCCTGCATCAACCTGCAGGGCACACGGTGTATGTGTGCAGCTCTGTCTCTGCGACCGTCTCGATTAAAGCTCCAACAACTCGATCATGATCCTGGACCGACATGTCTTGTTCTGTTGGATGTGTGGATTGGTCTCCAGGCTCCTGTGGCAGGGATCCTGTGAGGTGGCTGAGGCAGGGGCCGTGGCGGGCTGCCGTGCGATGATGGGTGTGCATGTGTGCACAATCTGTACACTGTCAGGATGTTGAGGAGGCACGTGAGCAGTCCAGGTGGGCTGCGTGTACAGTGATTGTGTGCAGCTGCTGTGTACGAGCACAGCCGGCGAGGTTTCAGGCCGGAAGTAGTCCATGGCAACATCTAGTCTGTCTGTCTGTCTGCTTTACTGTGCTGCGATGATGATCTGCGTAGGAAACGCATGCGTCATCTAAATCATCTTCTGCATGCACCGTATACTGCGCTGATCACACTGGAGCTTCGTCTCAGAACCTGGGTTCATCTCATAAGGGTTCAGGTTAGGGTTCAAACATGTTTTGAAGGAACAGGGCTGGAGCTGGTGAGGCACGCCGGCTGCACCAGCCCATCATGCCCACTTTGCCTTCACTGGGGCCCTTCGCAATCGGGCATCCACGTCGACAGTGAACAGCTAACGGCTGCACGATGTCAACACCAGAGCACATACTTACAAAGCTGCGCCAACTAGTAAAGCGAGCCGAAAGCCTGGTGCACAAGCAACCAAGGCAGCTTGCCGAGCAGCTGAAAAGCTTGGCGGAACAGGCAGCGTCGTTACCTCAATCAGACATCGACGGTCAGTAGACAATGTCTGCCATGCTGATGCATGGGAGCCCATGGCCTGCGCATCGCACGCATGATGGTCAGCGAGTGCTGTGCATGGCCTTTATGATTTTGCATGTTCCTGCAGGGGAGCCAGTGGCCAGCACGCGTGTGGCGGCCCTTTCTATTGAGGGCCAGGATGGAGAGGTGGGCGCCGTGCAGGCAGCTGATGCAGATACGCAGCAGCCTGCTGCGAAAAAGGCCAAAAAAGGTACGCTTGTCACACGGGGAAAGGCGGCACCAGCACTTACATCTGTGGCTCCGGGTGCAGCCACAAGTGCACACCTGCGTATCCAGCAGCTACCAACAACTAAAGCCATCTCCACATGTTCCATATATCATGGGCCAACAGCACGTTAGTCACAGACAAGGGCGTGGACCCTTCATGCCCCGCATCTCATTTGCATCCCTGCGCCTGAAGTGCTTGAGCTCACAATTGTGCTGACGATTGCACTACCTGCTGTACTGTCCGCTGTGCTGTACCGCCACCACCGCAGCGCCGCGTGAGTTTGACTTTAGCAAGTACCGGCAGCGGCACATCGCCTTGGAGGTCATGTATGTGGGTTGGGGCTACCATGGCTTTGCGCGGCAGGACAACACGGAGAACACTGTTGAGGTGGGCCTTGGCCGGCTGATGCATAACCGCACGGGCACAGGAAGTTGCCCAAGAGGGCACCTGAAGTTGCCCAAGAGGGCACCTGATGAATCGTGATCGTGTTAAGCTGCAGCATTGTGGGATGCTCTGCCTCTAGCGGTGTCATGGTCTTAACAATGATATTAGTATCCTTCTCAGCAGCAAGCAGTGCTGTGCTCGCATGTGGCACCCACGCTGTACGCTGCACACTGCTTGCACTGAACCCTGCCGCAGGGCCACTTATTCGCCGCGCTGCGCCGCGCCCGCCTCATCCCGCCCGATGCCGAGCCCCAGGCGCTGCGCTACTCGCGATGCGGGCGCACCGACAAGGGTGTGAGTGCCCTGGGGCAGGTGGTAGCACTCATGCTGCGCTCCAACGCGCGCGCCAGCCAGCCGGCCCGCCAACCAGCCAGCGATGCAGTTGCAGCTGCGGGTGCGGATGTGGCTGTGGGTGCGGGTACAGCTGCGGATATGGGTGTGGGGGCAGGGGCGGGTGAGGTGTCCGGGGCACGACAGGCAGGAGCTGCCGGAGCTGGTGCTGAACAGGAGGGCGAGCCGTTCCCTGCCCCAGAGCAGGAGATCGACTATCCACGCATCCTCAACCGGGTGAGCAGCAGGAGGCGCTGGTGTCATCTTGATGCTGAGAACAGGCCTGGTATGATGCAATCTTGATGCTGTGCCAGTGCACCTGTGCCTGCCCCTGTCTTATGGATGATTGCGAAGCTTTGAGCTGTCTTTCTCAGGTGTGCTGCCCTGGAATGCGTGCAGGCACTCCCTGAGGAGATCCGTGTGCTGGGGTGGGCACCTGTGCCTGACGACTTCCACGCGCGGTGAGGCTCGTCACCCTTAGCTCTAGGTCCTGACACCTGGGCTTTATCACCCACTTCATCCTACACCCTAAACCCTGAGACGGTGCTAATGCTCCCCACATCAGGCACGGCACCAGGGGCAGGTGCTGTGTTACCCACAGCAAGAGTTGGTGGTGTGACATGCAAGCTTTGGCGCTCTGGAGCACTCAACAACAAGCATGCATGTCCTGTTCGGCTGTGCCAATACACGGCTGTACCGCTGTGAGTACGTACTGCCGTGCTGCTGTGCCGCAGGTTCAGTGCGCGGTACCGCGAGTACAAGTACTTCATCGTGGACTCGGATGGCAGCCTGGACATTGGCTGCATGCAGGCGGCGGCCGACCGGTTTGTGGGCCAGCACGACTTCCGGAACTTTTGCAAGCTGGACGTGCTCGCGGTACGCTCCTTTGAGCGCACGATCACCAGCTTCCAGATCGCACCTGTCGGGATAGACGCCACCGTGCCCAACCCTTCGGCACCCACACCTCCCGCACCCCCCTCGCAGCCACAGCCACAGCGCGCACATGCGCAGGGTGGGACAGACACTGCCGTGCCATCCAGCAGCAGTGTGCATGTGGTGCCTGACGGTGCTGTGGACAGCAGCGAACCCAGCCTCAGCACCAGCGGGCGGGGTGCGGCGTCGGGAGCTGCCGCAGGCTACAGCCGCGTGTATGCCATGACCATCCGAGGCACCGCGTTCCTGTGGCACCAAGTGCGCTGCATGGCGGCTGTGCTCCTAATGGTGGGGCGAGGTCAGGAGGAACCAGAGGTGGTGAGCAGGCTGCTGGATGTGGCCGCCACGCCATGCAAGCCGACATTCCAAATGGCAGCTGAGGTGAGTACAGGGGTGTGTCATCATCATCATTACACGGCTTTGCGCAAGCTGAGCTTGCGGTGCTGCAGGCATAGTCTCAGGGATCGAAAGTAAGACATGCCACTGTCAAACTGCACCACCCTTCGTCTGTGCCCGTCTCCTAAGCCATGGGCTTGGAATATGTGGGGTGTGTGAACAGGGGCTTAACAACCAACATGGCAGATCTGCAAGGATCGATGAAATCAGTCGCTTTGCAGCTCTTGCATGGGAGCCAGTCATGTGGCAGCGGTCAGAAGTTGGTTACAGGGCTACAGGGTGCATGCACGTGGGCGCATGCTGTGACGGGCTCATAATGAGAAGTATGGTGCACAGTAGGGTTCCAGACAAGCCTGGTATGGGTCACCGACAGCCCTCAACAACACGGCCTGGCTGTCTGGCTTCAGCTGGAGACAGAGCCTGCTGCTGCCGCTTGGTCTACACGCACGCAGGAGCCGCTGCTGCTGTACGCGTGCGGCTTTGAGGGGCTGTCATTCCATCGGCACGCGCGGCTGGTGGAAGAAAACGCCGCGTCACTTCGTGCGCGCATGGAGCACCATCTTGTGGCTGCTGCGCTCACTGCAGCTGCTGCCGGCCGCATCGCCAGGGACACAGCCACAGAAGCAGACACCAGCGAAGCCAGGGGCAACGGCAAGGGCGGCAAGGGCGCCAGCGGGCAGGCGGCACTGAGCGGGAATGGGGTGATGGGCGGGCGAGGGCGGGGGCCAATGCATGTGCCGCTGCTACGCAGGCCAACTGAGGCTTCTGTTGAGGAGCGCATGCGGAAGCACGGGCTGCCATGGCCGCCCGTGCCGGCAAATGGGGCTGGGGCAGACATGGATGTGGAGTAATGCGGGCGTTGGAGGCACCACTGCGACTGCTCGGTGCACTTACACTGTTGTGAACTACTCGGGATGTTCACACTGTGATGATCAATCGATTCATCGATGACCATTGATGTGACCTTGCACGTTATCCTCAAACCGGTATCAGCCTCCCTTCTTGAACCTGTTGCGCACGCATGCATTACTTATGCAGCTCGCACGAGACCGTTCACATGCCGCCCATCATGTGGGGGTTCATGAGAGCCACCGCGCCCTCCCCCTCCAGCCCAGTGGTTACTTTGAGTGCACGCAGCTTGGCAGCAATCTGGGCCGTCGGCGCAACCTGCATCCACCACGTGGCGCCGCAGCTCTTGTTGCCAGCATATATTTGTACGGCCATGAAGCATGGTGGACGTATGCATGCAGTGGGAAGGGCGCTGGCCTCCACAGAGCAGGGTAGGTAGCAAAATACCCAAAAATACCCCAAAACACCCGAGCAAAACACCCTACTTCTGTGTACACGTAAGCACATGTACATGGACATACAGCAGCTGGAAGGAGAGCGGGGGCTTCCAACAGAACTAGTGTAAGCAGAGCAAGCACCCACCAGCAACTCTGGGTGTGCTGCCAGCAGCCGCGGCAGGCGCGCAGGCTGTACTTTGAGCAGCGTCGCCAGCTCAGGCAACCGCCCCTTGACCTCCTGCTCGGACAGGCACAGCACGCGCGGCACTGCCAGCGCGCCCCCGAGCACCTCCTCGTCTTTCACGCCCTCCCCTAGCCACCCTGCCAGCCGCTGTACAGCCGCCAGTGCACTGACATCCTCCCCACCCTCCGCCACCCTTGCCACGAGGCGTGTCAATGCAGTGACCAGTGCATCCGCAGCTTTGGGTGCTGTCCCCGCCTCTGCAGCAGACACTGCCAGCTCAGCAAGCTCCCTTGGCACGCCAGCTACCCCGCTACTGCTGCCGCTGCTGGCGGCGGCATCCAGTCCCAAGGCTGTACGACATGCAGCCAGGGCGTCTGCGCGGCTCTGGTTGCTACCTGCGGTGCCAGGTGCCTTGCTGGGCTGACGGTCCGTGTCTGCAGGGGTGCAGCACCAGACGAGGAAATGTTGCAAAATGCTGGGGGCAGACGCTGCCACATGGATGACAAGATACGTAGGCAACATAGCTGCATGCTATTTCGCGACAGGTGCGCTCATACATGGAGCATTTAAAGCTCACACATGGCTATCTAGCTGATTCACATATTGGACAAAAAGGCTGCAGTTACCAGTACATGGCAGGACAATACAATCTCAATGAACAAGACCAGTACCTTTGGTGAAGTCCTTGCCTCCAAACACCAGCCGATCCACCTCCTCTGCATCTGTGATCAGCTCTCCATCCTCCTCGTCCTCACTGTCCTGCTCATCATCAAAGACATCATCCTCCAGTTCCTCCATCCGCCGCCCCGCACCCCGTCCCAGCAGCTGAATGCCCCTCCTGCCAGCAGAGTGTGCAGGACCGGCTGGCCCGCCACGGCCACGACCGCCCGTGCGACTGGTCTGGCCCCTCCCGCTGCTGCTGCCTTGGCCGCTCCCTCGTCCAGGTCCTGGCCTGGGTGTGGTGGGGCCAGATCTCCCTGGACTGCTGCTTGGTGCTGGCACGTCAGCAGGTCCTGATGGTCGGCTACTTGGCTGGCTGCGGCCTGGGTTACAGCTGCTGCCAGAGCTCCCGGGTCCCGTTGCACTAGCAGCTGCACAGATGCTGGTGGTAAGATCCCGGTGGGAGCCCAGGTTGGGGCCATGGCGCACTGGCGCCATGCATGCGGGGTGGCGCATGCTGCTGCAGCTCCACATCGAGCGCATGCTGCAGCTGGTGCCAGCACCTGCATGGACCGATACAACCGACAGTGGCTGTCAAGCTAATCATGGCCTTCCAGCACCACACAGATACACTTAATTGTCCATGTATGCACGCAAGACGTTGGAGGCACTCCTATCCCCCACCAGTGTAAGCCATGCAGCTCATCCTCTTATGCAAGCGCCAGTCAAACGTGTACCCGTGTCTGTTCCAGCAACACCAGAACCATCTCCCTTCCACCCGAATTTCCAAATTCTCACTCGCATGGTCACTGGCGTGCGCTCCTAGCTGTAATTTGGCTTCAGGCCATCCGGATCCAAGCAGCAGCTGGTCAGCAGCATCAATCCCCCTTACTGCTTAAAACTCCATCATGCATGCTCTCCTACCTCGGGTCAGCTCGCACCTGAACCATTGGGTGCTGCGCCCAAGCACAACTAGGCGTGCTTACCAGAAAATTATTAGCAAGGCCTTTGCGATGGACGACAGTGTAGCCACAAGCGCTCGGCTGGGAGCAATTGGAGCAGCAGATGATACGCCATCCACTTCTGGGCGCTCAATGGCACTTCAAGCTCGCCCTAGGTCGCCTACAACAGCCTCCCATACCCATGCAGCAAAGAAGCGCAGAACATCCACAATCGCAGCAGCGTCACAGCAGCCTGTCAGGCCTGCTGCCGCAGCCAAGAAGGCAGCGCCAGCAGCTGCTGAGCCAAAGGAAGACAATAGTATGTGGATGATTGTGGGCCTTGGCAACCCTGGAGCTAACTATGAGCGCACGAGGTGCGCATGCGAGTGCGCCCCTTTGCATGATGCACACTTGCACAGCTCGCATACATGCATGCATGCCACGCTCTGCCGCGCTGCACCTGTGTGATGGCGTACGTGTCGGTACCTGACGGCTGACTGTTCGTATCGTACCTGCGTTCCACAACGGGTGCAGGCACAATATTGGATTCCTGGTGATTGATGCACTTGCATCTGCGGAGGGCATCGACTGTCGCAAGCTGGAGAAGAGTGCAGCAGTCGGCCGGGGCACGGTTGAGGGCAAGCCAGTGCTGCTGGTCAAGCCCGTGACATTCATGAACAACAGCGGGGAAGCTGTGTCAGCACTTGCGCGCTTCTACAAGGTGACTGGGCCACTCGCTGCTCTGAGCTGCATGCACAATGCAGCCACCGTGCGCATCGCTGCGTTCTTGCAATGCACCCGTGGTGCTTGTAAGCTGCCGTGCTACAGACCTGTGCAGGGTGGCGCATGCACCAGGCATTATCACCGCGCATGCAAATTGAGGTGGCATCAGCATGTTGCTGTTGACCACGGCTCCCGGTATTTAAGGCTGGCTTAGTCCTCTAGTGATGGTGTTTAGATAACGACTGTCAGGCTCCGGCATGCAGACACATCTGTGACAAACCGTGTTATTATTATGCAAATTGAGGTGGCTCCATGCTCAATTGAATGCCTGCAGTGTGTCCTGATCTCCTACACTGCATACGCCCTTGTGCTGTGTGCTGCCCTGTTCACCACAGATCCCGTCGAGCAAGATCCTGGTGCTCAGCGACGACTTAGACATCCCTCATGCTGCCCTGCGGCTGCGGGCCAAGGGTGGGCATGGGGGCCACAACGGGCTGCGCTCTATTATTGAGCGCATGGGCAACAGCCAAGACTTCCCCCGGCTCAAGATTGGCATCGGGCGACCTGCAGGTGTGCAGGCCAGGAGGCTGTCGTCGAAGGGACGTGTTTATGCTCATACAGGGGAGGGATACTGATTGTATTGACAGGTGGTGCGCTGGTGACGCAGCGGGGTCTGTGCTAGTGTGCGGCTGCAGCACGTTCCGCTTGGGGGCTGGCCTGGGCATTGCATTATTCTTGCTGCTGCTGCACATGCTGCGCTATGCATGCAGGGCAGCTGCCCACCGCTAGCTGGGTGCTGCAGGACTTCAGCAAGAAGGAGATGGAGGTGATGGAGGTGGCGATCCAGCAGTCGTGCGATATCGTGCGCAGTGTGCTCAAGCTTGGGCTTGAAAAGGCCCTCAGCCAGCAGGCACCAAAGAAAGAGGAGAAGCCTAAACCGGCAGCCACAACAGCACCTGCTCCCAAGCAGGGTGGGCAAGCTGCAGGCGCTGCTACAGCGGGGCCAGTGAATGGGGGTGTCAAGGCATCCCCGCCATTGGCGGCGGGCGTTGTGGTTGCACCACCAGTGCAGGCCAAGTAGATTCAATGAGTGGGTGGGTGGGTGCACACTGCACGAGGCACCAAGAAGAGGCGCAATGCTGCTGCCACTGGACGATGAACCCTAACCGCTCCTCACACTGGTCACAACCACCCCTGTAATGGAGGCACTGGACACGTGAGTAGCTCAGTTAATGGCAGCATGTTATGAGCAACAACTCCGACCTCAGCGTGCACGTAAGGGGCACCATGGTGCAAGAGGACGGGCATACCGACAGGGAGTCCCTGCTCAAGCGCACGGTGACCTTTAAGGCACCCCAGCGCACCTACAATGCAGATTCCAGCTTCTTGACCAAGGTGCTGGGCACCAAGACTACAGCGGCCAGCGCCAATCGCGTCTCAGAGTCGCTTGACTATGAGCCCATTCAGAACAAGATCTTCTACGACCGCATGCGGATTAAGAAGGAGGGGAAGAAGAAGCTCTATGGGTGAGTAGGTGCTTGCATGGGGGTGGGGCAAATGGCTGCATGGTAGGGATGGTCAACCATGGGTTCGCCCAGCTCCTTTCAGCGGCTGCGGCTGCGCCACAACGAGGCTCGTTGTGGGTCGGTGCAGGTACACGGGCCACACGCTTGCCAAGTTCATCCTGACCATTGCCACGGGCGTCATCACTGGATGCTTCGCCGTCGCGCTGACCTCGTCCGTGGGGCTGCTGCATGGGTGGAAGATGCGCTTCATCCAGGAGACGCTCACTGGGCCAACTGAGCTGAAGTGGGAGGGAGACTCGAACTTTGGGCACATTGTCCTGGCGTTCCTCAAGTTTTGGCTGTTCGGCGGCATCCTAGTGACCATCGCCACGGCCATGGTAAGACGCAGTGGCTGAGCGGCCAGTCCAGTGGGCTCAATTGGCAGCCAATGGAGCAGCCATGTGACGGTGCTGTACGGGACGCTGACTGCGTGGCTGCCCATGCACCCACGTCTGCAGGTCCAGTACTGGGCGCCAGCTTCTGCAGGTGCTGGTGTCACGCTGGTGATGGCATACCTGAACGGAAACCACATCCCCAATGTCCTGCGCCTCAGCACGCTCATCACCAAGTTTGTGGGCACTGTGTGCTCAGTGTCAGCTGGCCTGCCCATGGGCCCAGAGGTGCGCGCGCATCAGCACGCACGATGGCTGCAGCATCTGCTTGTAGCCACACTTGCTACACTGCCAACAGGCAGCAGCGGTCCCAGCACAGCATGCAGTGTGCGGCCAGCTGTTCGTGCAAGCGCATGCAAGCATGCGTAATGACACCCCGTGCCGCATGCACTCTCTCTGCAGGGCCCCATGGTGCATATCGGCGCATGCGTGGCGTCCGTGGTCACCTATCTGGATTGCAGTGAGTGTAGTGCGCTGGCTTCCTGAATGTGTGGCATGCTGATGGTGCATGGCATGCATGCATGGCCTGGTTAGGTGCATGTTGACGTTGCTGAGCATGGGATGCACATGTGGTGCTTCATGTGCAGAGTATGTGCGTGATGGCAAGCTGGAGAGCTGCTTTGGCCGCTTCAAGCTGAAGCAGGACAACATCAAGGATAAGCTCAAGGTGCTGGATGAGATTGTCAGCGACACGGACCACCGTGAGATGGTGTCTGCCGGTGTGTGTGCTGGCATCGCAGCGGCCTTCAATGCACCCATCGGTGGTGTGCTGTTCTCCATGGAGGAAGTGAGTGGCATCTGAGGGTGCATGTGGACTGCTGCCCATGCGTGCCTGCATGATGCTCCACTGCACCTCCTCGCGCTGGTGAGCATCTGTTGACCTGCGGCCGGTTCCCTTTTTGTTGCTGCCGTGCAGGCTTGCTCCTTCTGGTCCCGCAAGACAGCTTGGCGCTGCTTCATTGCCTCCACCCTTTCAACCTTCACAATCCAGGTGGGTCTACTGCTTGGCAGGACAGCTGGAACTAGGGTTCAGCCATCGGCTGGCATACGGCTAGCATGCACAGGGCAAGGGATTGTATGCGGCAGGGCTGTAGGAGGCTGAGTGTATGTGCGGTTCCTGCATGCCGTGTGTGTGGCCGCAGTTGCTGAACCGCAAGGCCGTGCATGGCGCCATCGCGCCTGACGATGACACGCTCAAGCCCATGGAAATGAAGGACTGGGGCATGCAGCTGCCCTTCCTGCTCATCAACTTTGCCATGGCCGGCCTGCTGGGCGCCGCATTCAACTCGATGCGCATGTGGCTGTGGAAGCTGCGCGCTGCCAAGACGCTGCACGTGCAGCGCATCCTGGAGGTGATTGGCCTGGTGTTCCTGTGCGGCCTTTGCGGCTTCTTCTTCGGCTGGGCTGCGGGCAAGTGCATTGAGCTGCCTGACAACTGGTACGAGGGCTACGAGGAGTCTGTGTCTGAGGCTGAGAGCCGGGGCTCAGAGCCCGAGAATGGCGCGCTGGCTGCTGAGGATGGCGAGACAGGCAAGAAGCGCGAGTATGGCGTGCGCTTCTTCTGCAAGGAGAACGAGCACAACGACCTGGCCACGCTGTTCCTCTCGTCCACGCACCACACCATTGTCAAGCTGTTCTCCATGGGCAAGACAGACAAGGTGCGCGGGGCGGGGTGTGTGCATGTGTGCGTGTGTGGACCCTTGCGCGCCTTGCCTCTGCTGCAGTGCAACTCTGAAATGATTGATGAGGGCAGAAAATCGATTGCTGCAACGTTTCCTGGCGCCGGTCCGCCGACTGATTTGCGCATGCATCTGGCCGCCTGGTGGCTTGCCTGCCCTGCAGCTGAACGGCGACGTGGACGGCTACAACCCGCCTTTCTCCCCCGGCTCACTGGCGCTCTACTCTGCTGTGTACGTGATGCTCATGTCCGTCGGCGCCGGCCTGGCCATCCCTGGTGGCCTGTTCATGCCCTCCATCGTGCTGGGAGGGGCGTGGGGCGGCATGTGGGGCATCCTAGTGCGCCAGTGGCTGCCCAACAGTTGGAACGTGCAGCCGGGCCTGTACGGCATGCTCGCCGCCACGGGTGTGCTGGGCGGTGTGTTCCGCTCAGCCATCTCCCTGGTCGTGCTGATGGTGGAGGGCACGCTGTCGATCCAGTACCTGCCGGGTGTGATTCTGGCCGTGGTCGTGGCCAACTGGGTCGCGCACCACATCCACCACGATGGTGTGTACGAGTCGGAGCTGGAGCGCATTGGTAACGTGTACATGCTGCGCGATGAGGCGCCGCACCGGCTGCAAACGCTGACGACCGAGGCGATCATGGGCACTGGCGTTGTGGGCGTGCGCAGCATTGAGAACGTGGGCAAGATCCTGGAGGTGCGCGCGAGGGTGGTGGTCCTCAAAGGCTGCAGAGTTTGCTGGCTGTGTAGGCAGCGATTGCTGCTAGGGGTGCGAGTGCTGCGGCTGGCAGGCAAGGGTCGAGGGCGGAAGGATTGTGTGGTTGTGTATGTTGCACAACCTGCCACTGCTCCTGTCCGCATGGCAAGTTCGGGGTAAGGCTCCCTTCACGTGTGGCAAACATTCAAACATGTATCAGAAAGGCTGAGTGTATTGAAGAGCGGCGGCACGCTCCCTGGACCGCATGCAGATCCTGCGCACCACCACGCACAACGGTTTCCCCGTGTATGTGCGCGACGACGACCCCGAGTCGGGCGAAGCGATCGGCGTGGCCGAGGAGGGCGGCGAGCCGACGAGCACACGGCTGGAAGGCGTGATCCTGCGCTCGCAGATGCTGGTGCTGCTGCAGCGCCGCCACTTTTGTGACGTGCACGGCCGGCCGGTGGGCCGGGACCCCAATGACAAGTATGAGCTGGAGCTGGAGAATGAGATGCGGACGTTCTTCCGCCGCTACTACACCCACTCGCGGTACATTTCGGCCACGGCGACGGCGCTCGACTCGCTGCAGCTCGACACGGCGCGGCCGGACCTCGAGTCGCTGTACCTGGACCTGCGCCCATACATGAACCGCGCGCCGTTCACGATCCGCAAGGACTGCTCCGCATCGCGCGCGCACCAGGTCTTTGTGTCGCTCGGCCTGCGGCACCTCATCGTGGTCGACGCGCACAACGACGTCGTGGGCATCATCACGCGCAAGGACCTGGACCACGCAGCGGGCCACGGCTGGTGGCGCATGTCACACCAGGCGGAGCCGCCACAGAACAAGTTTGTCAAGAGCTTCATGGGCGGCATGGGCTTCCTCAAGCGCATGGTCGGCGGCTCGAGCACCAGCCTGGCGACCGCTGCGGCGGCGCCCACACTGCCACAGACCAACGGCCACTCGGGCGGCCACGGCCACTGAGCAGGGCAGAGTGCGTGCAAGCACGCGCATAAGAAACAAGCTCCAGGCCGCACCTGCTCTGTGGGCAGCTGGTGTCAGCAGCACGTATGTGGATGGGAGCAGGCGGGCGCCGGGCAGGCGCATCGCTACGGCTTGTCTGTGTTTGAGTCGGGGCCAGGCATGGACTGGGGCTGGTCGGTGGGGGCCACTGCACCACACTCAGTGCCGTGGGAGCTGAGTGCAGGAGATAAGGGGCGCGTGTGATCTGAGCAAGTAATGTGTGTTTGGTTTATGCAGGTAGCGTGGGTGTGGCAGGTCGTGCTGAGGGGTTGCCTGCTGGGCTGGGCGCCTGTCGTGTGCAGCACCCTGCGCTGTCTACCAGTAGCACAGATACGATTTGAACATAGGCACAGCAGCAACACGGAGGTATTTGCAGCAGCAGCATGGGGGCAAGCAACCATCTCAGGGCGGAGCATTATCAGAGCGGCATGCGAAAGGTTCAGGCTTCTGCCTGTGCCACATTGGTTTCCTTTGAGCGATTTACTGAGTTTTTACTCAACAACCCTCAAGCGTTTTGGAAAACAACTCCCCCATACCTCTGACCGTGTGAATATGTGCGGACACCTGGCCTCCGCGATTCGTGATGCTGTGTTGGTGTATGGGTGGAGTGGCTATGCAGGGCCATTGCCGCTGCTTTCAGGGAGAGCATGGTGGTACTGGAAAGAGTGACTGATGATTGACGGTGTGCTGACCTGGCTGGCAACCGGCCGACTTGTGATCACGAACCTGGAGTATTCCTGCAGCTTCTTCCACTGACTGGCTGAGTTGCTTGCCACCAGGTCTGATGGTCGGGGCATGCTGACTCGGCTATTGCTGCTCATCGCTGGGGACGGTACCGTAGAGATAGCATCTTTTTCGTGGAAGACACCACTGTAATGCAGCACGGTACATACTGCTCAACCTGCTCCGCAAGGGCCCAGCGGCAGCGCACTGTGGCTGACAGCTAATCATGTGGCAGCTGGAACCGTGGCCTTACGTTATCGAGGGAGCCAGGGAGGATGCTGCAGAGTGCATCCGTGTGCAGCATGTAGACACATGCAGTACACGCTGTCTGCTAGTTACAGAAGTTAGCCACATGGGTTTAGCCACATGGACAGCTGCTTGTCTGAGCAGCCCACCTGCCTGCCAACAACACGTTTCCCCATCTCGTTGCTGATTCCAGCAGCCATCTTCTCACCTGCAGCCCTTTGTCTTGACCATCCCTTGGAGTCCCGTCCCGTGGAGGTGGAGGGTGAGGGTGTGAGGTTATCACAGCCGATCCTAAACCTGCTGCCCTCCATGTGCCCCCTGCCCATCACACCCTCACTCATCGCCGCTGCGGCGCGCCTTCTTGGCAGCCTTGCCCCGTGCGCGCGCCCCACCCTCACTGGCCATCTCTTTCCTCTTCTCAGCCTTGCCCGCCTCCCGGTACCGGTCCTTGCGCCTCTCCTTGTTCAGGGCCCCCCGCCACGCCGCCTCCTTGTCTTGCTTCTTTGCGCGCTCCGCGTTGCGGCGCGACTGCTGGTCGCGGCGCTTGGTGGCCTTGTCGTTGCGGATCGCGTTCAGCTGCTGCATCAGCGCATAGGCGCGCTTCTCCTGCGGGTGCCATGGGTGGTGGGTAGGCTTGTTCAGTGTGATTGTTCATGGGCATCATGGCTTGTAGATTCCAGGGTGGAGAGGTCCCTTGCTTGTACCAGTTGTATGGGCTATCAAGAAGGCATCACTGTGGACTGTGCAAGACACTCAGCTCAAGCAGCCTGCATGACGAGGAGTAGTTGAGGGCCTGTGTGACTCACGTGCGGCTCCAGCACCACCGCACGCTTCTGCTCCAGCGTCTTTTTGCTGCTCTTGCGTGCTGGCTCAAGCTTGGGCTTGGTCTTGAAAGGCAGGGCGGACTGCGGTTGGAGGCCAGTTGTTAGCGATTGTTGCAGAAACACCATCGGCGAACAGCCAAAAGCATGCACAGCAGGTGCAGGCTGAGCAGGTGATGCGAGCTTGATGTACCAGTCAGCAAGTGGGTCACAGGTTGGTGATGGGCCCGGCATACAAGCAGTGGCACACGCCCATCAAAGCAAAGCTGGCGCGATCAAGCCCAGCCCATGTGATACAAGAGCTCAGGGCAGTAGCACGCGGGGCACACAGCGGGATGCAGTATTGGGTCGCGACAGTGCGCACGAGGCACTACATCACAGTCCGCTCACCTGTAGTGCCTTGGGGACCTTGAGTGGGTTGAAGCGGCGAGGGGCGCGCTCAATGTTGCGGTACAGCGAATCCGTCAGCCGTGGCGCGCCCACGCCCTCATCCCTCCGTAGTGCGGCCGTCGTGCGCATGCCCACCCAGCCAGCAGGGCCCCCTGCTGCAGCACCAGAGCCTCCAGCCGCACCACCCAAGGCAGCCGAAGATGGTGCTGCACCACGAGGGCCCGCTGCCCCTGTCCCTGCACGTGCAGCAGCAGTGGCTGCAGCCGGCCCCAGGTCCTTGTAGTAGCCAAGGCCTTGTGGTCCCAGCTTGAAAACAAAGCCTGGCCGTGGCCCTGAGAAGCGTGGTGCTGCTGCAAAGTCTCCACCTGAGGTCCCTGCCACTACAGCGCCCGACTTGGCAATCGGCCCTGCGGCAGTGGCTGCGGCACCAGCACCCAGCGTGCCCTGTGCTCTGCTGCTGGTTAGCAGTGGCTGCGCTAGGATGGCACTAAGGGGCCCAGTCCCATTGGCAGCGGCAGAGCCCTTGGCAGCGGGCGCTGCTGTCCCTGCTGCCGCTGCAGCGGCCGCAGCTGCTGCAGCAGCCTTCTTCTTGGCCGGCTTGGGCTCACGCTGAGGCTTGACCTGCAGCGACACCCACCACCATGCAGCCAGAGCATTTCACACCCATTTCCATCATGACATGCTGGTGCCCTGCTGCGGCCTCAGCTGTTCGTATGCCAGTGGCAGGGGCCTGCAGCTCAGCGGTGGGATGCAACAACTAGGCGGACAACCAGCCAGCTGGCAGGTTGCCAACGGAAGCAACAAATAGCACAGGCAGCGCTCTGGTGAACGCTGCTGGCGCACCGCCTGTTTGTAAAAGCAGGTGCCCCAACCAGGTGCTCGAGCAGCTGCAGCTCTCTATGTGGACCCGGTCAGTAACTGCCGTATGCAATTCTACATGCATGCCATCTACACATGCCATAAACGTGCTCTTTCTGCAGCCTGCACAGTGTGCAGCCACTGTGCTGCATCGCACCTGTGCCGACAGCATGTTCGTCACTGGGTTGTAGAAGCGGGGCAGGTCCAGCGCGACCCACGCGCGCAGGAACACAATGTCGGACAGCAGCACCTTGTCCTCAAAAGTTGCGCGGTACGTGCCGTCACGGACCTGCGGTACAACCACAGCAGGATGGCAGTACAACGATGGCAGCGACAGTATGTCAGCGTGGTACTGCAGCAGCGTTTGGCATGGGCCGCATGCATGCAGCCTGGGCAGGCAGGGTCGGTGCAGGCGGTAGAGCTGTATACAATAAAGGCAAGCACAGGACATGTTGTGTGAGCCGCTGGACAAAACCATTACACATGTCGCGGTAGGCAGACAGCATGCGCCTTTGTTGCCACAGCTGTTGCACCCACCTTGTCCACGCCTCCCGGCCGCAGTGCTTTCTTGATTGTGCCTCGGATACCTGACACGGTTCGGATGGACGCACCTGCACAAGAGGACAACACCAGGCAAGCACGATCTTTCGAAAGCAAGCTCCACTTACACCGAGGCGTCAGACACAGTCTACAAATGGAAGCGTCCAAAGTCAAGAGCAGGGCATCATGAGCCGAGGCACTGCAGTTGCATTGTGTGCTGTGCTGTGCTGTGCTGTGCTGTGCTGTGCTGTGCTAACCAAACACCAGAAGATGGACGTGCAGTATTGTCCAAATGCATGAGGCCCATTTTGCGGGGTGTGGCACGGTCGGCAGCCGTGGCCCCCATGGCAGTTGAGCCCAACCACCAGGCCCCCATGCAAGCCTGCAGCACAGACCCCTACAGCCCCCCAGAGCTTGGGAGCAGATGGATCAAAGGCATGGCAGGCTGGGGCACAGGTGCAGTGAGGGGTCCGTGGAAGGGAAGTTGTGAGTAAATGTGATTTCAAGGTTTGGGGCCCCAGATCTGGGTCAAGGGCTGGGAGTTTCGACCTGAAAATTGCAGATTCTGAGAGAGTTTAAGTCCCCGAGGACTTGAACCAAGCAGAACTCCAAGGGCTACGCCCTCCACCTGACAGCATCCCAATCAGATGCCTGGGTGCCAAGTTACAGCCATTTTTAGTAATTAAATAACTAATGATTTTAAAACTCAGGATCAGGCCTGAATGGCATCCGTTTCTAATGAGCCCGGGTGTTTTGGAAAGTACATGAGATGTGTGACAGGTCTCACTTGGGTGGTGTGACCAGAATCTAAAAGTGTAACCACCCAGGCTGGCTGGAAGGTGGCACCCTGCAGCAGCCACATGTGGAGCTGAACGGGCCACCCCCCACCTGCTGACATGTTGTACTGTGCTGCTCACCAGGCAGTACTGTACTGCAGCTGCCATGCCAGCA
>BDCZ01000303.1:9321-37923 GCA_001662365.1 Chlamydomonas applanata | reverse complement strand
AAAGGAGGGGGGGGGGGGGGGGGTGGCGAGGTGGGGGTAAGGGAGCGGGGCTTGGCACCACGTCCACTGCAGCACAAGCATGCACGTCACCAGCGCCCTCCTGCCTGTCAGCCCTGCAGCAATCATTTTGACAGCAGCCACAAACATCGCACTGCCCCACGATCCAAAGCCCAGCACGCAACACACACCGAGCTGTCGAACGCGGCCTTCTTGGCCGCCTTCTTGGCACGCAGCTCCTCTGCAGTTGCCTCCTTGATTGCCTTGCGCGCCGCCGCCAGCACCTCATCCCCCTCACCCTCCCCCCGCGTCCCGCCTCGCCCGCTGCCCTCCCCGCCGTTGAACCGCTGCCCGGTCTCCACATCCTCAAAGTCGCCAAAGAGTTCGTCCTCATCATCCTCTGCACCTCCGGACCCCCCTGCACCATCCTCGTCACCGTCATCTGGCCGCGCGGCTGCACGCTTGCCGCCCTCATCCCAGTCGCCCGTGACAAACCTGCGGGAAGATATAAATGATCATATCCCGCAGGTGACGAAGCAGCTGCGTAGTTGGCAGTACAGGCTGTTGTTCTAGCAGTGTAATAGTATAGTACAAATAGCAGTGTAGTAGGGACCAGAGGAAGAACGGCCCGGCGTGGCAGGCTTGTGGGCCAACACCGCACAGGAGGCATGCCCCAGGTATGAGCGAGCAGCTGAAGCTCAGGCAGCCTACCTCCTAGTCTGACCCACTGCGTGAATGCTGGCACATGCTGGTCATTGGCTGCTACATGGCCCTGAAAACAACAGCAACGGCCGGAAAAAAGGCTGCAATGTACACACACCTGTTCCGCAGGCTCTGCACCGTGTTATCATCGTCCCAGCCGCTCAGCGCCTCAGATGCCAGCAGCACACGGCTCGAGTCGAGTGCTGCATGTGTGAGTCACACCACGTTCAGGAGCATGAGCATGCCAACATACCGTAACCAGTATCGGCAGTATGTGCATGCATCCCCCGGGATGCATCACGGCCTTGTTGAGAATGTACGTGAACGTGCACACATCCCCAGATCCCGGCACGGCCTCGCCCCACTCATACGCATTACTGCAACAGTACACCACTGAGTACACCACAGCAGTCCAAGCTGGTCCAACCTAGCATCCGGTGTGCAATCGTGCTCAAATGCTTCAACCTACAATCCCGGCACGGGCTCACCGCACTCGCACGCAATACAGCAACAGTAACACCACAGCAGTGAATGCTGGCCTAACCCCCCTGCTGCTGAGGCTGTCAACCAAGGCAAGCAGCCACAAGCAGTCACACGACAGACTGGAGCATGGGGGGCCCGTCAGGGCATGCCCGTGTGGGCACGCTGCACACACTCCATCTGTGCTAGATCAGGTGGTCTACTCTGTGGTACATTCACTTGATTAGATAGTTGGTTATGAGGTGAGAATAGTGCGCTGAGCTATCTTGTGACTCACCATCTGATGCTTCCAGGTTGTTGGCCTGCGCCACCTCACTCGTCCGCTTCACAGGCTTGAAGAAGTCATCATCGTCTTCATCACTGCCACCCTCTCCGCTCCCAAACAGCCCGCCCTCGCCATCCTCGCTGCCGCCGCCCGTCGGGCCCACCGCTGCCCGCTTCCCATACACAAAGGCCTGCAGGTCCACACCACGGCGTGCAAACAGCGCAGCCGCCCGCTGCCCCATTGCCGCCTTCCATTTGGCCGCGCCGCCCAGCCCTTCTGAGTCATCGCTCTCGCCCCCGTCGCCCGTCTCCTCCTCCTCCTCCTCCGCGTCGACGTCTTCCTCGCTGCCAGCATCCCCACGCCTGCCCCGGCGCACCATCTGCTGCAGCCCTTCATCGTCACTGCCACCCTCCTCCTCGTCGTCCTCGCTCCCTCCTTCCACATCCACCTCATCGTCCGTGAACAGCGCGCGCCGTCTCACACGGCCGTCCGTGCCAGTCACAACCTGGGGCTTCACTTTGCCGCCTGTGCGCGCCTTAGTCCCCCCCTCCTCCTCCTCCTCATCGTCTGACAAATCGCTGCCCTCCCCCTCCCCCTCGTCATCATCATCCTCATCCTCTGACATGCCCTCCCCATCCTCGTCATCATACTCATCCTCCTCCTCGTCGCTTACCGCTGCGTCTGTGGCGCTCAGGGGCTTGGATCCCTTGAGACAGCAAGACAGGGGCAGCAAGGGAAGCAACACAGTGAACACACGCGTAGGTGGGTGATCCAGGGCTAGGGGCACACGGCTGCGGCTGTGACGGCCTTCTGCAAGTCAATTCCTGTCACGACCGGGTCTAACATCTTAAGCAGGCTCAAAGGCCAGTGACTCCGTCGGTCAGCAAGCTAGCCAGTCAGTCAGTCCGCCAGCAACTCACTGGTCCGCCAAGTCAGTCAATCAGTCAATCAGCCAGCCAGCCAGTCAGTCAGTCAGCCAGCCAGTCAATCACCTGGAACAGCCGGATCTTGGATGCCGCCAGCTGCTCATCCACCGTCCGCTCCACGCCCTGCAGCTGCCGCACCATCGCCTCGCCCTCGGGCACACCCTCAGCACCCTCCAGCGCGGCCGCGCGGCCGTCCTCATTTGTGTACTGCCTCTGCGGGATGGCAGTACATGGGAGGCGGCAGTACAAGCGCACCGCACAGCAGCAAGCATTGGAATCATTCCGTGGGGCGCCCACGTGCGACCAGCAAGACCAATCGGTTCAGGCTTTGGGGTTTCAAAAAAGCGCTTTCGACAGCATGATATGCCAGCCGTCATGCATGTGCTGTTGCTCCCCCCCTCCCCCCAAGCCTTTAATCCTCCCAAGCGTTTGCTGCAAGCAGATAAGCAGCAGCCTGCTCCTAGAAGAGGCTCAATAATCAGTTTCAGAAACAGTTTCAAAAACAGCACACCTTCCAGTCAGGGATGTCGATGTACACGGCGTCCTTGTCATACAACATGCCCCCCACGTCAGCCATTGGCGCGTAACTGCATTCAGGGCATGTCGCGCACATGGATACATATAAGAGCCCATGCGTATGTGCAGTGTGCGAGACAGTGGGCGCCAGGTGGTATGCATGCACAACCTGCCTCACCTGCCCCTCCCCCCTCCCCCTTCCGTGCTCCCAAACAGACACACCTTTCCCGCCTGGCCCCTCGCCATGCCGCCCCAGGCCCTCACCCCCCCAAACAATTCAAGGTCCTACTCACAGCAGGCGCTCCTTATCATTGAGGCCGCGCTTCTTGAGCGTGTCGGGCAGTGGGCAAGGATCGGGCAGTACATCCAGCTCCTGCACGCCAGTTACAGCATTTGGCGTGTGGGTTCCAGGGTTGAAGGCTAGGTTGGAGGTTAAGTGAGGTTTGATTTGTAGCATTATTAAGTTCAAGTGAGAGTTGAGGAGTTCATCAGAGTTCATTAGAAAGCTCACAGCCAGCCATCACCGTACCTCGATTGAGAAGTCACCGACACCCGCGAGGTGCACGCGCGTATCGGGCTTTAGGTTGGCGCCTCGCAGGTAGCCGTACAGGATGACATCACGGTCACACTTGGGTGACACACGTACCGCCTCACGGGGCGTCACATCCTGCGGTACGTGACACGTTATGAGCATAGCACACACATGTGAGTAATGGCAGTACTGTGGACTGGGGTCCAGGGTTCAAAGAAGTGCGGCAGGGGTCCCGTGTCACACCTCGAAGCGGTCGGCAATGACGTACGGGTGCGCCAGGCGCCACGTCAGCGGCCGTGTCTTCATCACGCTGATGAAGCGCGCAAGGTTCAGCACCTCACGCTTCAAGTACTTGCCTGCGGAGCGGGGGAGGGGGGGGGGGCATGCAGCCATGCGCCTGGTTGGCGTGGTGACAGTGGTGGCGGCTGCTCCTGGGGGCTGTTTTCTGTCTGGTGCTGGAGATGGTATAAGCTGGGCAGCTGTTGGGTAGCAACAACGTGCCCCTTGCTGGCACCGTGCTAAAGCTGCATCCAGGTTCCGGCAGGCTGCAGAACCCTTCAAAGAGAGACGAGCCCCACTATAAGCCGCCCCCAGCCCAACCCCAAACCTCGCACACAACAGCTACCCCTACGCACCGTGCTGGATGCCTGACAGGTAGAAGAGCTTGGCCCCATCGTAGATCTCGGTCCAGAAGCGCGCCTTGAGCTTCTTCTTCGTCTTCTTCAGCGCCTTCTGGTCCTTGAAGCCGTCCAGGTGCGTGAGCACGCCCATGACCTTTGGGAAGCCGTGCACCTGGGTGGTTGGTTGGTTGGGCAATTGGTTGGTTGGACGGGTTGGTTGGTTGGTTGTTAATTGGTTGGACGTTGTCGGTTGTAAAGCCAGCCGGATGGCACGGTAGCCAAGGAGGTGATCCGGGGGCGCCGGGGCACGGTTTCAGCGGAGCAGGGTGCCAGTGGTGCGTGCCCGCATGCAGCTATGCAGAAGTGCAGAGGTGCAGAGGTGCAGTGGCATGATTGCTGATCCCTGACCCCTTGCATCTGTGTATCCCCCTGCAGTTCCCCTGTGCAATCGCCCTGCCGCATCCCCTGCCTGCACACACCCCACGGCCAGTGCTGCTCACCTGCAGAAGGTTCAGGAACTCAAACGTCTCCATCTCAAACCCGAAGGACCCGTCGATCTGTGGCGCACACAGGGTGAGGGCAGCATGTGGTGTCGAGAGCCAGCCATCTGTCACCTTGCCAGCACGTGCCTGCAGCATGCAAGTAGTACTGCCGCCATGCCTTTGGCCACCCCCCCACGCTTGGCGCTGCACCAGTCTCTCACAGATACGCAGTAGAGGCACATAGGCCTGTGCCCTGTGCCTCCCACAGCGGAGCTTAGCTCTTACATATATGTATATATATATTATATATATATAGCTCTCGCACCAGCAGCAGCACCAGGTCTGCATACTTGGCCGCGTCCAGCATGCCATGCAGGTCAGGCGGGCACTCGATGAACGTGATGCGACGCTTCTTGCCTGCGGGTGAATGCATGCGCGCATGAGGATCTCCGTATCACCGGCACAAACATGCCGATGGGTGCGTACGGGGGTCAACGTGGCGCGCAACATGCAGACTCTATGGCCCGAAGCACTATGCCTGTAATATAGTATATCCATGATGCACATGTGAGCGCAGCGCATGTGCACCACACCTGTCACTGTTGCGTGCAGCTGGTGCTTCCACCAAAGGCCCCCCAGTACCTTCCTCCCTCACTGAGCCAGCGCCCCACCCTGCCCCATGCCCGTTTGAGATGCCCCTTTCAACGCTACCAAGGCCCCCCTGCCCCTGCAGCTGTTGGCCCCCCCACGCACCCGCCACCGTCGTGATTGGTCCCAGCACCTCAGCCAAGCTCTGCTTCGTGTAGTGCTTGACCAGGCACTTGATGAGGGTGGACTTTCCCACGCCTGGAGGGCCCTGCACCAGCACCACTAGGGGCGGCGGCTCCTCCACCACCTTCTCCATCATGGGGGCTGCACGCATGGCGCGACATGCGTGGGGCACGGCACATGGGACCGTGTGTGGATGGCATGGGGTAGTTATGACATGGGGTGGTTTGGGTGGGGGATACATGGTCAGTGAAAACACGACAGCAATAGAGAGTATAGGCTGCACTGTGGCAGAGGCCGCAGCACGGTGCAGATGTCCATGTGTAGCACAGCACAGTGTACACGCTGCAAAGAGTGCACCCGGTGTGTTCAAGCATGCCACGGCAGCCGACGCATGCAGCCAGCGGCTCCATGTATGTGCGCACATGCATCCAGATCACGGTATGCCACATGCATGCCCCCTTCAGCGCGATGGCGCCACCCCAGCCGCAGGCATCATTCAGCAATTGCAACCTGCATGAACTGATGGCCCCAGCCGGCCCCACCCACCATGGAGCCTCCGCTGCTCCTTTTCAGCCGAGCGCGCGCGCTGTGCCTTAGCCACGCCCGCTGACTGGAAGGCAAACGCCCGGGGGTTGTTTCTGCGCGCCTGCGCATCCTCAAGCACCCCCTTCTTGGTCTGCTCAGCCTTCTTACGCTTCTCAGCCTTCAGGCCGGCCTTCTTCTTACGATGCGACTTCTTCTCCTTGGGTGCCATGGCTGGTTCTGTGGCCCCTGCATGCAGCGCGAGCAGACATGCAAGCGTACAATCGTGCGGTGCTGCGCACAAGCGTGTGTGTTCAACACGTGCACGCACACGCATGCATGCATACCCCTGGCTGGTGGTGTCTGTGTTGGCGTGCGTCTGATGGGTGGAGCACCCGTGCAGCAGGCAGGCGGCTTGCTGCGGCCCATGCCTGAAGTGCTGCCATGGGCTGCATGGTGCCCACTTCGATCATGAAGCCACACACCTGCAGCAAATCAGCTGCTATATGGCTAGAGCGGGTTGGATAGCCGTTTGAAGCTCCCTGCAAGTCGATGGTATTGTACAGCCAAAACCCCAGAGGCCGTCAGCCGCAACCCGCAAAGGCAGCATTCATAAGCATAACGTAGCATTTGTCGTTGTGAATCTTGCTAATGCCAGGCAGCACCCACTTGCCTTGATGTGCAGCCCTGACGGCACCTGACGTCAAGACAATTCAGCGTTACGATGGTTCAGCTGTTCTGGTCTACAGCAGGGCGACGGCAACGCAAGTCGCGACGCCGCACAGAGAACACCCGCATCTTCAACATTGTGTCACTGACTGCAGAGAGCATGTATGGAATCAGAAAGTTAAAATGGATAGCAGAAGGCTCGCCGGTTGGGCATTTGATCAATAAAAACAGTGAGGCATGTGAGGGGCCAGGGTTCGCCAAATTTTCAGCCTCTCGGCACTGTAGGTTAGCGTAGAAGGCAAGCCCAAGGTCGCTCTCTGGACTGAAAGTTGGCACGATGATCACCCACCCAGCAAAGCGGGGGGCAGCATGTGGGTTGGCACATTAGCTTAGAGCATTTCCTACTACGAATGCTGGATCATGGGCGTGCTGCACCTTCCTGACACAACCACACACTCGCACTTTGCTTCAGGCCGGACCACAGGCACAAGGCGTCCGGCCAAGGTGTTTGCGTCCCTTGCATCGGGCGCCGAGTCCAAGTAAGACCAGGGCATGTGTTGCACCATGCATCATGTATAGGGCGCGTGGCACACATGGAGCCACGGTAGCATCGTGCGACATGTTGCAACTGCAGAGTCATGCTACTCAGAGTGGCAGCTGCTCATGAGGCTTGGCTGCGGTGTCCCAAACCGCAGGGCAACGCACCCGGTCCGTTCGTGCCAGGCATCGGCCGGGGACGGCAAGCGTAGCGAGGCGTCCGTGCGTGCGTCCCGCCGTGCCGTTCTCCTTTCGGGCCTGGCGCTTGTGGGGGCCGCCTCGCAGCAGCCGGCTGTGCGCGCTGAGGCTGACGCGCTGGCTACCAGCAGCAAAGCTGGTGTCAGGTGCGGGTCGATTCAGTTCGGTGATGTCCATAGCAGCCTGGACAGCCAGTGGGAGCCCCTTGCCTGAGCCAGCCTACATGCGCACGGTAACAACCAGGACATTACAAGGGGATGTTCCACACTGCGCGCGGCCTATGCCGCCTATGCACCTGCTGGTGAGCTATTCAGCTTCAGCATTCAACGCCAGACTGCTGAACCAAGCAGCAGCACCAGCCCAACCTCGTTGCTGAGCTCCCCTCCACACACAGCCCCGGTGACCAGCGACGCACCCACATTACTCATTACACTCCACGAATCACCACACTGTGCAGCTACGAAGACCCCATTGATCGGTTCACCATCGCCGTGCCTGATGGCTGGGTGAGCGGTGAGGGTGTGATCGGCAGCTCCCAGGGCGGCTTTGGCGGTGTCACAGGTGCGCTCACAAACCAGATGGACTCTGTGCAGGATGCTGCGTTCATAAACTGTATCACCCACGGGCTGACTAGGTAGATACGGATACTGCGACATAACCTACCGTGACGTACGCATCAGTTGCCGCTGTTGTTCTCACCCGCCGCTGACACACACCCTCATCCCACGGGAACATCGGGAACATCGGCTGCAACCTAAAATCCTCCTGACACCTCTGTGTGCAGGCGCGCGCCGCACCATCGCCTGGTTCCCTGCAAACGTGCCTGCGCGGGACGTCAATGTCACTGTGGTCATCTCCAATGTCTCCGTTGAGTTCACCAGGCTGGGTGCGTGAAAAGGCTGGGATGGGGACGGGACGAGGACATGTAGTGGCCAGCTGCTGTTGTTGTAACGAGGTCACAGCTTGCACACTTGCTTGCCAAGGTCGTTGGGACAATGGTTGATGGTTGAGGCTCCGGCTAGGACAAGGGCCTCGACAGTTTGGGGCACAAAACAACACCCTCTTAAAGTTAAACAGTGCATCCCACATCAACCTGCACAACCCAAGCGACAATGCTGCCTTGCGGTATACATCCACGTGCCATGCTGGGCATATGATGCAACAGGCACATCCTTGACGTACACACCGAACCTCGCATCACGTGATCCACCACGTGATCCGTGATCTTGGGGTGCGCAGGCTCTTTTGGCAACGTGGGCACTTTTGCCTCCAACCTCGTCAACTCATTGGACCGCTCCTACATCTTGAACGCCCCGTCCTGGGCGCGCCGCTCCGATGAGCCGGTGCAGGTACGTGCTCGTGCATTGGGCAGGAAGTAGAGGGAATAAAGGTTCACGCTAATGACGAACCCCAGAAGTGCAGGGTGCAGGGTTGAAGGCCAGGCCTTGCCGTTGGGATGGCGGTTCAGGTTCAGGGTCCACGCAAAGGTTCAGGGTCCAGTTTCCAGCAGCAGCTGTGAAGTTGCTTGTGGATTGCAGCTGCATCCTCATCATGCATTGTACCGTTGCATGCGGCTTGGTTTGTGCATATGCGGCTGCAAGGTGTGCAATGCATGGCACTGACCCCTGCACCCTTCTGCGTGGTGGGGCTTCAAAGGGTGCACACGCCATCACACTGTCATGCTACTATGATCACCTGTACTGACGCTACTCCGTAATTGATACGGTATCTGAAGGTTGCGCGGCTGGTGGATTACAAGGAGGCCAAGGGGCAGTATTTTGTCGAGTACACGGTGCAGAAGCTGCCTGAGCCTCAGCGCCACTTGCTGTCCACCCTCGCGCTTGGTTCCAACGGCAGGTGTGTGGCCTCTGGCCTGGCACACTGCATATGGCGGTTGGCTGCCCTGATTGGCTTTGGGCCAGCCGAGTATGTGTAGTGCTTTGCGAGCTGCTTCCGCCGATACATGTGCTTTGCTTGTTGCGGTGCCGCCGTATGACACCGCAAGGCGCTGTTGGCCACGGTCAGGAGTCGCTGCGTGTGATGGGGCGTCTGTAGTTGTGGCCATCATGGGTGCAGCACCATTTCCATTTTTCCTATGCTGCGCCCAACTGGGGCCTCGAACTGGGGCGGAGCGAGAAATTTCAGCCTGCTGATGCTGCTGACATGTGAAGATTGTGGGCCAGTGGGGCAGGCCTACTTCAAGCCTTTTTCTTACATGCCTGCCCCACACCTGTGTGATGCACCGTATTGATGGTTCTGCTGTGATGCGCGCGGCTGCCTGCAGGTATAACCGCCTCTACACTGTGACAGCGCAGTGCACGGAGGACCAGCTACCCAAGTACCGCGCGCAGCTGGAGCAGATCCTGGACAGTTTTAAGGCCAACGTCAAGCCGCTGGCGTAAAGTGCCTTGGACTTGTGGCCGCTTTGCCGTGCCGCTGGCCGGGACCGCAGCTGAACGTGGCGGGTGGTCACGCCAGTGGCTGGCATGTGTAGGGTCTTGCTGCTGTGTACGATACCTTGCATACTGTTGTCGTGTTAGAGTGGAGCTGATGATGCAGGCGTTAGCAAGGGTTGTAGCAGGTTCTTATGTTGTTGTGACCTGGCTGGGCCGAAGGCTGTTGGAACATGGGCATGGCTGAGTACGCACGCATGCATGCATGCATGCATGCATGTGTGTGGCAGTATAAACTATGCATGTGGGAGAGTGGGTGTGCTGCAGGCTGTCAGGCTGAGTGGAGATGATTTTTTTTTGAGCAACACACCTGCGCTTGTGCACGAGGGTGTGTTTTGACGGCATATGACGTTTCGAACGAGAAGAGGGAGAGAAGGGCTGTAGTTTGGCAATCCAAAACGTGGGCTGCCTGCGCAAACAGCATGGTCTTCAAAGCACCGAAGAAGAACTTTAAGGAAACGTGCAATGACCGGGAGTCCCAGTCAGCATGCTGTGCCCACTGCTCAATAAAAATCCCCAAAAATACCTTGCTTGAGCGCCTATATCTCGTGCAGCTTTCGCATAGGTGATCTGCTGCACACATGGATGGGGCTCATCAGGAGCCCGTAGAAGCAGGCTCCTCCTTGCAGTCACTTCCTGCTGATTTGCTGCTGGTAGTAGCCACCCATCTCGTGTCGCCACGAGACTTTGTTTCACTGCGGTCGGCGTGCAGCTACTTAAGAGCAGCGCTCCGGACAAGCGACTCGGAGGCCACATGGCTTTTCGTGCAGGAGGAGCGAGCCAACCTCCCACCGGCACAGGTTTGGGAACTTGCATGTACATCGCAGATCAATACATGGCATGCACATTTCCCATGCTGACCCGCGCCAACACATGGCTTGCCGAAATGCACTGCTCCGCATCTCCCTTGCAGGTGCTGGATGGGTTCATGCAATCCAGGTGGGTGCCACTTTCACAACCTAAGCTCACTGGCCATCCCACCTTCCTGCCCCTCATGCCTCCCGCTGGTCTCAACTGGTTCCAACGCTTCCCAGCGCCTCCTGCCAGCATGGCATATGCCAACTGCCATGATCACTGAGTCCAATGCGCTTGCATTCATGCGTCTGCCCTGAGCAGGAGCGCGCAAGACCATGCCCAGATGATGCGTCAGATGCTGGCCATGGATCTGAGTGAGAATGTACTGAGTGGCAGTGGTGTCAATAGCGACTGGAGCAGCTTGGACCCCAACCGCCTTACCAGATTCTCATCCGTGCCTGCATCAGCTGCCATGCCGCCCTACAGCTCCCATGCAGAAGCATGCAGCCGCCTGAATGCGCTCTCCATGCCAGCTGCGCGTGCCGTGCCCATGACAGCGACCATGCGGGCCGGTGTACGCGCCATGAGCATCAGCGCTGCCCACCCAGCCGGTGCACCGCACCCAGTTGCACAGCACACCTCTGCATGGGAGCAGCTACCACACAGCCTGCAGGTACAGGTGGCGCAGGGCAGCACGGCAAGGCCTCCGTCTGTACCTCCCCCATCCCTACCAGCCTCGACAGAGCAGCAGCAGCTACAGGAGGGTGAGGGTGTGACAGCTGTGGGGCCTGCGCGGTCCTTCCAGGCAGTCAGTGCCCGGCTGGGGCGATCCAGCATGGCGGCCAGGCCCGATGCAAGCGGCAGCAGTGCAGCAGGCGCTGCACCACCGCGCATCGGCCGCTGCTCCATGACACGCGCTGCACAGTCGGAGCTGCTGTGCTGCGCGCTGAGGCTGGGCCGGGAAGAGGCAGCACGCGTGCTGCTCATGGCACCAGGCGCATCCCCGGACGTCAACCATGCGTGAGTATACATGGCCTATATTGGCTACAAATCAAAGAAGTCATGCCGCACCGAGCTGAAGCAGGTCTAGCACAGCACTGGCAACACTCAGGACTGACCCAGCCGCAACCTGTTGCGTGTGTGCGCGCGTGTGCGCGATTTCTTCCTGTGTTCAGGGATGGCTCTCCCTTGCGGCTTGCTGCGGCACGCGGGCTGACATGGGCAGTGGAAGCGCTGGTGTCACGCGGTGCACGTGTGGACGCACAGGACAGCTCAGCCCTGGCACGTGCAGCAGAGGGCGGCCACACAGAGTCTGTGCGGGTACGTAGCGTGGCACTGTAGAGGCAGGTACTGTGGAGGTTGCCACTGTATTAGTGTGCTGGCCCAGGCTGCAACACAGTTCAGCTTCTGTGCCGCTGCTGGGCTGCTCTGGCTGTCTCGGGCGGTTTGTGCTTTGCAGGCTGCTTTAGTATAATGCAGAGCCACACAGGGGGAAGGCGGCAGCGATAGTAAAGCGTCTTCCCCATGGCATGTGGCACGAGCACTTGGGCACGAGCACTCCACACTCCCAACGTCGCAACCCACCCAGCAGGCCCCCATGCAAGCATGCCCCACCCACAGTCCATTTGTAAGGGTTGAGCACCTAAGGGACCGTGTGGGCCTATGGAGTCCATGCAAGCAGACCCACACTGTGTGTGCCTGCTTGTGGTGTGCACTGCAGCTGCTGCTAGCCGCAGGCGCGGCTGTGCGTGCGGGTGGGGACCGTGCGCTGCACGCTGGTGTGGCATCTGGCTCCACCCAGGTGGTAGAGCTACTGCTGGAGGCTGGTGAGTGAGGGCAGCTGGTGGCAGGTGCAGGCTGCAGCATGCAAGCTTTTGAATCACCTTGAACCTCTCATTTAACTGAGAAAGGTGTGGGGGTTCCGGAGCCAGAACCACCGCAAGCATGCCGATGGGTCATGACTTGTGAGTGAGTGAGGAAAAGATAGAGCATGTGTGTGTGGGAGAGGAAAGAGGGAGAGTCACGTCCCCTTGGTCTACATGGTCCAGGGGATGTAACTGCAGCCGCACTGCTCCCCACTGTCGCAGGCGCCGCTGTGGGCTCCTCAGCAGACTATGCGCTCCGCAAGGCAGCAGGCAGGGGGGACGCCGCCATGGTTGTACTGCTGCTGCAGCGCGGCGCCAGCGTGGCGAGCGGGCGGTACGACGCGCTGTACCAGGCTGCGCGCCGCGGCAGCAAGGCGGTCGTGCAGGTGCGTGATATGACGCAGTACAGTATGTTGCAATACAGTCAGGTGTCGTGCAGTACTTTGCGGTACGGTGCGATGCAGTCAAGCACGCAATACGCGTCCACTTGAGGCTCGTGGTTGGCAGCCACGTACATGCAGGTGCCGCTGCTTGCTACCTGAACGCTGCATTGTTCTTGCTTGTGTTTTGTTGCAGCTGCTGCTGGACGCGGGCGCAGACGTGGTGCAGTGCCCTGAGGCGGAGCGCATTGCGCGCGAGCGCGGTTATATAGGTGCGGGGGGGCCCCAGGACCTGCATTTAGGTGCCAGCCTTGCGTACTGGCAGTGGTTTGCTACTATCAAAGTCATGTTGTGACATTACCAGACTTGTAAGTCGAGTTTATTCTGATGTATTGTGTCATTTTTTGTATGCCTGGGCCGGTCTGGTTGTGTCCTGCTGAGCCGCTTGCTGCCTTCTTGGTGGGCACTGGACAGCGCCATGTGTCCAGAAGGCAGGTTGCACAGAGTGCCCCCCCCCCGGCAGTCCAGCTGTCAGTCCAACTGACGGTGGACAGGTACTGTACAACACTCAACTCCTACTGTACAGCTCTCAACTAAATGCGCTTCGCTGCACCACAAATACACAAGCAGATGTGCATCACATGGCGCTGTGTGCAGGTGTGGCTGAGCTGCTGGGCCGCGCACGCCGTGTTAAGTGCATGCGCTCACCTTGGTCCGCCTTGGCGGGTGTACTGCGGCTCAAGACCCCATGGCGGCGCTCATTTGTGTGAGGCCACTCTGTAGTTTGGATGTCGCACTTGCACTCCGCGGAGCCCACTTGGTCTTCCTTCCAAGGCCCACGCGGTATTCTCTCCACATGGCGCGAGTGCGCAAGGCGCCCGTGTTTGGCGCTTTGGCCCACACGGCCTGCCTAACAGATGGATGTTACTGGTAATGTTACTGGTGAAGTATGCCTGAGCCGCTGATGGCCTAGAAGGCATCCTCACATGGGGGTTGATTGTTGTACAGTAGGTGGTTGAGCTGATTGGTAGATTGGGAAAAGTGGTGTCTCGCGCTTTGGGGGTTGCAGTGGTCAAGACATTTGTGTGAACCTGCATGGTATCATTTTCAGGACGTCGTTGTAGTAGGTTGTTGCTGGGCAAGTGGCAATTTGGACTACCAAAGGCCTGGGGCCTTTGGGCTGGGAGCTTTTGGGGCAAAAAATGACAGTGTGCATTAAACAGCTACAAGCTGTTCTTATGGTCCATGGCCTCTCTGGCAAGCTCCCATTGGGCTCCTTTTACACCCTTAAAAGTTATGCAATCTCCTGAACGCCCGCTCAGTTTGCTGGCATCTCATCAGTACTTGGATGACCCCGCGCTTTTCATGCTGGGTAGTCAGTGTTTGCAGTTTCTCTTCAAATGCAGTGCATGCTCTTTGTGTTTACCAGCTGCGTGTGTCTTCATTGGGGATGGGGGACGAGGGCAATGCAAGGCACCCTAAGGTTTTGGTGGGGTCTGGGCTGGGGTCCAGTGGTCTAACCAAGCAACAGGCCAGAAAAGAAACCAGGTCGGGTGCTGCTTACATGGGCAAGCGATGCCGCGATGTATCCTAGGAGTTACTTGGATGACCTCATGCAGGATGTCATTTGCTGCATTGGAAACACTACATCACAGATAGACAATGGAATACACTACCAGTCGGCAGAGATGTTGGAAGGAGTTTTGGTTTGGCAGGGGCCAAGCAATCCGGGAAGAGTTGACGTTGTTGTGATACTGTTCAGAGACGTGACGCAGCTGCTCTTTCTAACCACTGACCAACTCTGCAGTTACTGGGTTTATTCACCCACACCCTTATAAGTTACAGTTCTGGAAATTGTATATTTTTCTCACTTTGTGCACACTCCATGCTCGTGTGTTGACCCCCAACTAGACCACAGTCTCATGCCCGCCCGGTCCTATCTGAGCTCGCCCACACACGGCATGCCCACATGCGCACACCTCAAACAACCAGCAGCCAGCAGCATCCAAGGCACTGCTGCAGCCAGCTAGTGAGTCAACCAGCAGCAGGATGGCTTCCTGATGTACTATGTGCATGTATCGTGAGTGGACGCCCCACCAGCAGACACACCACCTGCTTGACTACAAAAGTGTGCGAAAAGGGCCTCTGTGATCTAGCCATCAGCCCACTCCCACCATATGAAGATGAAAGATACCGACCGTCACGATTCCAACACGAACGCAAGCCCTTTTCCAAAAGTCCTACGAGCACCAGCAAGCCGGACACAGCCTGTCCTGGCATTAGCACAGAGCAGCTTTGCCATAGCTAAGCAGGGAAAGTGACAAAGCAAGCAGCCACCTTGCAGATCAGCACGAGGCGCAGTACCTGGCCTTCGACTTTGCAATGGAGCCATAGCTGCACCCTGATGCACCGCCATCATGCTAGTGATACATCGCCCGAACCAAGCCTGAGGTAAGCAAGCAGTGAGGCGATACAAAGGGCACAGGGGCGTTTAGCCACCTTATTTGCAGGTGCGTTGCAGCATTGGGCAGTGACAGCTGGTGCCACTCACGTTATCCACTGCATACCACCTGCACATTGCCCCACCCTACATGCCATGAAGCTGCTCTGTGCACCCAATTTGAAAGCTGTTCCTGACCTTCCTGACCAAGCCCCTTGCCGCCATGGCAAGCAGCAGGTACATATATTGCGCCGCGCTGCTGGTGTGCATCACGCTTGCAATGCGGAACATAGGATTGTGTTTCGTCGTGTCTGCCAGTCTCCGAAGAGCAGTCTCCCTGAGCTCGCCATCAGCACCTGGCTACTCGTCAGGCTCAACGTCCAGCTGGTCAGACAGGGGCTGTGGCGGGGTCATGGGCCCCCTGACCAGGCCGCGCAGGCTGATTGAGATGCTGCCCGCAGCTGGGTCCACGCGTGTCTTGGACTTTGGCTTGGCCAAGCTGATGGGCGCCGCAGTGTCCTCGTACAGCGCTGGCATCAGGGTAGCGTAGCAGATGACGATCATGCGGCGCTGGCCGTTGATGATGCGCCAGAAGATGCGGACCCGGGGGCAGGTCTTGCAGTTTTTGCGAGTGGGGTCCTCATCCCAGGGCAGCTATTTTGCCCGTGCGTTTGCACGGCGTACCGAACGTGCCGTACACACCAGATTAAGACACTGGAGATCGCGCTGGCATCCATCGCAGCCTTGACTGAGCCACGCCAGTAGCTTCATCGGGACTGGCAGCCACAGCCATGCCACTCGTTGGCCCATCACCACCAACAAGACCACCACCACTGAGGCTGGCCCGGGCTGTGCCACTGGTGACAGGCGTGAGGCAGCTGGACACGACCCGACTGAGCGCGATGGGCTTGTCATCCACGACCTGATTGGCTGGCAGGCTCCCTGATGGGCTGCCCTGGTGCCCTCCACTAGTTCCGAATGACGGGGACCCTAGCGCGTCGGTGAGGCCCGCGTGACCTGCCTGCTGCAGCCCTGCACTGCCTGTGCTTGACGCCTCCTCTCCTCCCTGCAGCTGGGGCAGCAGCCCACATGACAGCGGCTCACACGGCCCCTGCGCCTGGCCTGCCGGCTGCTGGCCGTCCGCCGCTGGCTGTTTGCTTCCTGCGGGCGCATGCTTCACCCCAGCAGTGTGTACTGTTGCCGCTGCCACTGTTTCTTCTGCCGCTGGCGCACACGCTGCTGCCCCGCATCCCGCCACTGCCGCGGGCGGTGCCACTGGCGGCTGCGTGCCCAGGGCTTCCACGGACCCTGCAAGGGCGTCTGCGGCCAGGCATGCGGCCTCATGCGGCAGCCCCGAGGTACTGGGCACGTACGTCGTGTCAGGTGAGGGGCACCAGGATGTCGTGGAGGAATCAGCGGCCTCGCCCTGGCGAGTTGGGGACGCGGGGCACACCTGAACCAGACTCTGCAACGTTGTCGAATCCAGGGTCGCCCGGGTCGGCTTGGGGCTGAACAATTGGGGCTCTGAGCTGGACGGCACCAGCTGACCTAACTGGAGTGAGGTTGCAGTTGAGTACTGCAGGTTGCCTGAGAGTGCTGCAGGCTGGTCGCCCCACCTCAGGTAGCTAGAGGTACAGGCGGTGGGTGCCCCCGTTTCATCGCTGACGCCTTCAGAGAGGCGAGGTGAGGCAGCTGGGTCGTCCTTGCTGCCTTCACTGCCAAGGTCGTCCACTGCCCCGGACGAGCTGGGCCCACGCGGCGTGAGGGTATTGTGGGGGCACGACAGGCTGGTGGGCATGCTACTGTCCATGGCCCGCACGCAGGGTGAGGCGGGCGCCGTGCTTAGGCACGGAGCACCCTCTGCGCGTTCAATAATGCTGCTGCCCGGCCGCCGCAGCCGCAGGGCACGCTCACTGGCCCTTACTTCGGCTGCCTGTGGATCGGACCGCATGATCGCGTGGGCTGCAGCGCTGAATGTCCCGCTGCTCATATGCCGAGTCATGCCGGCCCCGGTAGCGGAGCGCGTGAGCGCGTTGATGCCGCCCCCGCTGCCACCATTCTCTGCGGTGTGCGCAAGGAACTCGGACATTGGCATGCGCCGTGTGCGGCGGCCCCGCTTCAACAGGTCCATAGACACCCCCAGATCTCCTGCCAGCTTCTCAAGAGCCTGCCGCGTGCTGGCGCACCAGCCAGCAGGCATGGAGCCTGGCTGTTTATCGTCCCGCAGTGTGAGCGGCGTCCTGCGGCAGCAGTACGCGTAGAAGTACTGCGACAGCTGTGTGCCTTCTGGTAGACCGCCTGCAGGGTGCACACACCACATATGCAGCATGGTATGTTTTACCACACGCAGTGATCTCACTCGCATCCGTGTGGGCAAGACAGCTGGCTGATCCCACCAGGCTGGGTGCACGCGTGGTCTAGACTGCCAAGCCCATGCCAGGGCAGCCGGCAGCTGTGATGAGCCATGACGAGCACGAGACGCACACAGCTATCTTTAATCCCCCCATCCCTCCACCCCTCCGCCCATCCAGACAGCCTGCAAGCCCACCCAAGGAGCCACGCACCAATCTCAAATGTGCTGGGATCCACAGGGAACGGTCCCAGGTGGCGCACAGGGCGCTTGGTGTCATTCACTGGGATAGGCCTGCAGGCCAGGGTGTAGCATGCAGGCTGCAGTGATGATGCTATCAAATGTCAACATGTGTACTGTTTGCGGGCGCTTTCTACAAGTCACCACTTCGACAAGCTTCGTGCAGTGCAGTGGCTGGTGCAGTAGGGCAATTTAGGACATGCAAGAGCCCAGCGGCAAAGCCAAGGCTGCCCATGGCCAGGAGGACCTGAGTCGCTGCTGCGCGAAGCACACAGTGAAACAGCACCCGCCACACACTCTAAACCTCATAAAAACCATCAAAACCCGGAGCCAAGACCAGGAAGCGAGAGCAGCAGGGCTTGAAAGACACAGCTGCGCACCTGCCAGGCGCCTCCACCATCTCCTCCTGGGGTACGCGTGGCAGTAGGCACAGGGACACGCTCCACGCGAACTCAGGGCGGCACAGCAAGGCCAGCCGCCGGGTGGGGTCTCCCAGCGTGATCAGCACAAACATGCCACCCGGCTGTAGCACGCGGCTCGCCTCCTGCAGCATTTTGTGCACGCTGACCATGCCATCGCCGGAGCACAACAGCGCGTCCATGGTTCCTGCGGCAGGTAGGGTGGGTGGGCAGGTGGGTGGGTGGCAGGCAGGTGGGCAAGCTGGCCGGAAACTGGCTGTCCGGAAACTGGCCGGCTGGCAGGCGTGGCCAGGCGCAGCAGGAGCAGAGCCGCACCAACATTATGTGCACATACTGGGCCCAGGCATGCACTCTGGCCCATGCCATACTGTGCTGTGGTACTACCCCGGGAGCAGAACTATAACAGCAGCAGCTGCTGCTGCTGCCACCGGTGTGTGCACCAAGCACCACGCGCATGCGCATGCACATGGAGTGCCCGCACCGTCACACTGCTCCATGTGCCATGCACCCCATGCAAGCAGGGTCCAGCGTGCTGGGTCTGCCACTCACCCTTATCCAGCACGGTGGTAAAGGAACAGTCAGGGAAGGGCAGCTCGCGGCAGTCCGCGCGCACATACTCTGCATGCCAGACGAGCCACAGGCATGGAACGCCCAGGCGCAACCATGTCACTGCACCATATGCAAAATGGCCAACTGCACATGGTACAAAAGCAGCGTGTGGCACGATCCTGTACAAATTCATGCGCATGCGCCCATGCACAGACTCCTTGCATCCTTTGCCGCTTCAGCCGATCAGCCGCACCTAGTCCTGGGATGCCTGCATGCTGCTCCTTCATTTGATCCACCACCACCTGGGAGATGTCCACCTGCAGGCAAAGCAGACACATCCAGCCCTCTTCATCTTTGTTTTCACGGTTGCAAGGTGCGGTTGCACCACGGCTCAGGCGCCTGTGCACCGGGTGGGCTTGCATGCATGCGCATGTAGGGAAGTGCGCTGGCTTGCATGCTGGCGTCTGCGTGTTACGCACATTGACCACGTGGTACCCAGCTCTTGCCATCCCCTCCTGAAGATTGCTGTTGCCACAGCCTGCGACAAGTTAGGCAGAGCAGGAGTGGGTCCAATTCCAGCAGGAGCACCACAGGGGCAGACATGGGGCAAGAGGAGAAGAAACACAGCGGCGCCAGCGCCGTGCAGTCGTGCATGGCCGCGAACGTCAGAGCGCATGGTGCTGGCTGCAGCTGAAAGTGCCACACTGACCGATTTGAAGGACTGGGCGCTGCGGCAGCGTCTTGTGGATGAACTTCCGCAAGGCTGACCAGCCGTAGAACCTGCAATTGTGCAGTCCCAGTGGTGGTGAGGCTGGCATGGCATTGCGAATTGGCATACACGAAAAAGGCAGGTCCTTACCAATCGAACCCATGCGGCTGCAGCTTGTATCTCGTGTCCCTGCAGGGCGGCAAGGCGTGTAGGGTCCAGCAGTTAGCACAATGGACCCTTCCACGACTCGTCTTGAAAATGGCTGGGAACTCGTATCTTTGGCGATTTCCTGCTCCGCCTTGCTGTTTGCTGTCGCTGACAGTAAAAATGGCACGGGCAGGGCCAGGCCGACTAGGATTTCGCTGGTGGACCTGTGCCGGCTTGCAAATCTCCTGACCGAGCGCACCAATAGCTCTCGTCCGCATATTGAATGTGGGAGGGCAGGTGCTTGACGCTCTGTTGCGCGTCGCTGGTGCTACTGCTTGTAGAGGGGTCCTCCCCCACATGTTTGCAGTTGGGTGCAAGCTCCGCTTCCTGAGGGCGCGGGGCCACCCCACTGCCTGCAGGCGCTGCAGGCATTTCAGGTACTCACGCAGGCTGCATGAAATCTATCGATCCACAAATTCAAGGCGTGTTCACGAGTTTACGAATACGCTAGTTGCTTGAAGGTGACTGAAAACAGCAAGTCTGGGCCCATGGGTTGCATGATGAGTGGACACACCACCACTCCTCACAACACGGATCCTGACGAATGTTCAGGGAAATCATACAGGATATAGATACGGACCTATTATGCAGCTCGGTGTAAGTCTCTCAGCAACACCAACTAACCGTTGGGTGGGGCAGCCTTTCGCGTAACGTAGCTACAGGGGCACGCAGCGGGATAACCTAGGCGGGCAGGGCAGCATCCGCGCGATTGGATGAAGGTTGGCCCATGCAAGCACAACTAACCGATTCTAATCGTCGGTATCTTCCTCTCATGCAGGACATGATGGCTGCAGCAGAGCACCAGTGAGCCGTGACAGCAGCTCTTAGTGCACCAAAGCACCCAACTCCAATGCGTGCAGCAGTACACGCAGTGAGCACAATCATCAAGCACATGCATACTGTGCTTGCTGCAGTCTGCAAGCACGTAACTGCCGTCACCGTGGCTGCAGTTGATAGATGAACAAAGCCACGCGCACGCGTCAGAGCTTCGGCTTCTCCGGCCAGGAAGGGCTTGGTGAGTGCATCAGTTGCGGCTACATGCAGGATTCAGCGCATCGGCAGCTAACACTGCTGGGTGCCAGCATCAACCGCCAGCTGCCAAAAACAGGGAACGCCCACTGGTAGCCTCTTGAGCCTCTTGCTGGTATGCTGAAGCCTGCAAGTTCATGCATCAATTCCAGGTCGTTCCTCAGTAGAAACTTGCTTGTTTACGGGGCAGTGTCTGCGCGTTGCTCATGTGACTGTGCTTGCACAGCTGGTTGACAGCGCAGGTGATTGGGGCTGCGCCCACATACTGAAGGTTGAATTTAACTGCTGCAATCGCAAGCCCAGCGCCCACTTAGCTGCTGCATGACAGCGGCCTCAGGCCTCATCCAGTACGGCTGGGTAAACGTTGGTTGGCTGCGCCAAGCTCCGTGGCCGGCTGCTTGGACTTGGCACCTCCTGTGTGATTCCACTAACTTGGCGTGCAGCGCGTCCAACTCTACGGGCGTGAGTGGACAAGCCCCAGCCGCATGGACAATCGAGCGGCACATGACATCTGAGCCACACGCAGCACCCACCCAAGCGCATTTCATCGCGCGCTAAACCTCCACAATCCAAATGTCAAATGAGGTGCTGCAGCTGGACCTGCCTGGTCCTCTCTGTTCTCATTTCTCATATGCCAGTGCTCAGGTGGCATGGCACCATGGACCCTGTTGATCCCAAACCAAACCACACCTCAGCCACCTATGGCACTCCAGTGCCTGTAGCCATGCATCACCGTACCCTGTTGTGCAATGCTGCCCTCTGTGTGCCGCGTGCTTGGGTGCTGTCTGGCGTGCATTTAAGTTGATGGATGCCTGTACAGACACCGGCAGGAACCATACATCCATCACTGATCACACAGCGCTTGTGGCTGCGGGCCGTGCAGCAGCCGTGCCTGCAGCCTCCTCTGTGTTGAATGTGAACTTATTCGCCTCCCACACCTGCAGTGTGCATGCGCAGAGCAGATCGAACGGCATGGTCTGGAATTACTGTGCTCCGTGCCGCTGCAGTCCCTGCAAGCCATGCACCAGCATGCATGTGCATGTCCAGGTGATAAGCGCCGGCCCGGCCAGCTGGGCCGGGCCGCCGCCACCAGCGGCCTGCACCCAGCAGACGCCTTGCAGCCTATAGCTCTGTGGCACAGCAGACGGGGAGTCTGCGCATGCACATCCTGGGTGGCTCACCTCCCCAAAGCCTGGCTTGCTTGCAGACTCGTTGAGGCCTGCCGACTGTGCAGCCGCCACCTTTTGGAAGACGAGCAGCAGCACACCCGCAAACAGCACCACTACTTGTACCACTGCCGCCCAAAAGCCTGCGACACGCAGCCATGGCATGGTTGTGGTCAGCAGCAGGAGCATTGAATACTGTAGCTGAGAGTCTGTGATGCAGCAGCGGTGTGGCATCCTTTGCACAATATGCACAAGTATTCGCCACTGCGAGCTGCAAGCTGCAGCTACCTTGAGAACGCAAGCCCATCATGTGAGTTGACGCACCATATGGGTTGTCCGCCAGCGCCTCTTTCCGGTCTGTCAGCAGCCCCAAGTTCTGGAACAAGCATGCCGAACAGGTTGAGTCAATCTAAGATGTACACACTGTGCAGCATGTGTCCTTCAGACAGTATAAGTTGACTCATAAGTTGACGGCAGCCTTTCATACCAAGGCATAGCTTTAGCCAACTCATAGCTTTAGCCAAGCTGTGCCCACATCCTCTCCATCGCCTGTGTACTCCATGCACCCCAGTGAGGTGTGCATCCCCGGTGCCAGTGGTAAGTTGGCGCACCTGGATCACCCCCTCAGCGCCTGCCATGACCGTGAAGCCCAGCACCCAGCTGTCGTACCGCTGGCGGCGGTACATCATCACGAACTGGGGCACGAGTGCGAGTGGCTCGAGGTACCAGGAGAACGCATGGAAAATCTGCAGCCAGGTTGGGCCTGGCATGTTAGTGTCATGAACACATGATGATGTCGCTCATGCCTGGCGTGGCAAATGCAGAGGTGTGCCTCCCGTGCCTTGCGTGCAATGCTGTGTAGATGGTGATGGCTCTGATACAGGTGCGGTGTGCCTCGCCCGGCAGCTGTGGGCCAGATGCGTGCCTTTCCTTATGCTAATCCACAAATCACCCACTGGTTCTAGGCAATGGTCAAGATCCGAGATGCAGAGAAGTCTGTGACGGGCAGCGTTATCATAATTGCATACATGCCCTGTGGATCCAACTCACCTCCACAACCATCGCCACACGATTGAAGAAGATCGCGAGCAGGAAGGGGGGTGTGAGCAGCAGCACCTGCAGCGCAGTCAGTTGTGCATGCGTGGCAATGAGGGCTGCTGGGAGCTGCATGCATTCTGTGCTGCATGTGGGGTGTCAACCTGTCGCCTGCTAGCGTTATGGGTGCTCGCGTGCGTGTTCAGGCGCTGGCATGTCGTGGTGCCATGCTGGACTGTAGTGTGGACTGTAGTGTGCTTTCAGCTGTGCAGCCTGCACCGTAGGCATCATTGCGGTGCTCTGGCTTGCCATGCTATGAACTGCTGCATGAGCTGTCGAGCCCATGCAAAACATGGTCAAGCACCTAGCCCCATCCTCCATGTGCCAATGCGCACGCACCCGAGGTGTAGTATCGAGCTCCGCCTCATACGTCTTGTTGGCTGACGAATACCGGATCAGCAGCACGATGGCTAAAGCGCACCCGATCTTGCACACCTTCCACGCCGTGTCCAGCAGGTTAACAAACAACGCCAGGAGCTCCAGATATCTCATCACATAGACAATTAGGTACAGCTCTTGACACACAAGAGACAGCCCGTAAATAGGCAGACCCTTGATGAGCCTGAAGAGCACCGTCCCCCGCGATGCAACATGGATGCCGCCCGCAAAGGCCAGCGCGGTGGAGTCGAGCATGGCTGACAGATCACGACCTTGGCCCTAGCGCAGCATGTGGACAGCTGAATCGAATCAGAATTTGTCCTTACACCTTCACACTATGGCCCATCGGTCTGGTGATGGCCTGGAGCTATTGTACTGTGACTGTACTGCGAAGGGCACGGCGCGATATCATAAGCAACTTGCACTCGTCCAGGCTGTGCAAGACACACCGCCAACAGTGCTGAGTGCTGGTTATGGTGACGGGACTTGGCATGCTTCAGGGCTTGGCTTCGGCCGTGACCTGGCACCATTCCATCAGTCCATGCGTCATTCAGCTGTGTGCGCACAACTGCCAGGACGCTGAAACGTGAGAATGGAATACAATCAGATCTCCCTCCCGCTGACATCATAGCCAGCAGCCAGGCCTTCTGGTGACCGCACCATGTATGCTGCTGTACTGCCGCTGCTGCCGCTGCCAGCTGCGACGTGCACGAGGCGTGCGCTGTAGAGCTGTGACAGTGCCAAGCTGACCGCGTGGCTCAGGCTCAGTGACTCCTGCAGGGCAGATGCATGCACGGCAGGTCACCATAAATCCTCCTTTTTGTGTGCCGCAGCGGCAAACACGTGGGCGAACAGAGCATGCTACTGCTGGTGATCCATGCTTGGTGCTGGAATGCTTGCCGCACATGTAAATGCATGCAGCATGACGCGTGTGACAATGCGTGTGTGCGTGCAAGGTGCGCCCCAGCCAGCCTCATCTCAGACCCAGCCATCGCTTGCCAGGCCACCACCTTCGGCCTGCATTGCATCACTACACACCTGCAGGCGTCCAATGGGTATGGAGCACACCACGTTACACGCATCCACCTCCTCGTCCGATAGCCCCAGCTCCTCACGTCCAAACACAAGGGCTACACGCACTGGTCGTGTGGGCCCACCGACGACCCCACCGTCGCTTGCAGTATCCTGCACCTCCGACCCCGTCTGGCGCAGGCCTGGCAGCCCTGCCTGCCCTGGTGTGGGAGCTGATGCGGCCTGTGCGCCTGTTGCATCGCCAGCATCAGCTCGTGTGGGGCTGCGCTCAGGTGGGGGCGTCTCCGTAAAGGCGGGGGGTGGTGTGGTGGGTCTTGACGTGGCTGTTTGCCGCACCAGCTGCTGAATGATCGGGTGCTGCGTGAGGGCTGGGAGGTCGTAGAAGTTGGGGCGGCCCGTCACCCACTGAACGGCAGCAGGCAGCAAGGCAGTGCAACAAAAATTTCAGAGCAGGGCTTGCTTGTATAGATGACAAATCTGTGGCAAGCCACATTGTTATTACTGCTGCTGCTGCTGCTCTTGTTGTTGTGCACGGGATCTATGTGTGGGATCAGTGAGAGCTTGTGTCGCCGATTCAAGCCACCCACCCGCGTGAACGCGATGCTGAGGTCAAAGCCGTGCACCGCGTCCGCAACAGTCGCGTACGAGCGCGCGCGGTGGATGATGTACTGCGCGCCCTTGCTTGCGCTCTTGGAGTGCCTGGGCGGAGAGGAAGATTAGGATAAGCGCTGCATGTACGACATGGGGCCACTAGTAGCATGCGGGCAAGTGCTACATGGGGACACTAGTCGCATGCCGCTCGCAGTGGCCAGCGAGGGTGCTCGTGTCTTGGCATGTGCATGCAGACGTGCAGGTTGCACACAGCCCTGGCGCATGCGTTTGCTTCTGAAGAGGTACTGCAGAGGAGCTGCTGCTGAGGAATACTGCTGAGGTGCCAGTTCTGTGTCCCAACATCCCTCCATTGCCACCCTTCTTTCCCTCCCTGTCTGCCTCGCCCGGTACCCTCCAGGCCCCCTCCTCACTTGGTGATGTAGTTGCAGCGTGGCTGCACCACGCGCAGCTCCTCCACCTCAAAGCAGCTCAGAGCGCGCGCGACGGTGCCCAGGCTCACAGGCCTCCGTGGGCTCACCAGCACTACTGCGACCTGAAAGGTGTCGCGTGCAGCAGTACACATGGCAGTACGCGTGGCGCAGGATCATGCTGGTACAGGAGATAAGGCCGCGAGCTGCCAGAGAGAACCTCATACCGCGACGTTGGTCCTCACGAAGCCATGTAGGGGCTGTACTGTACATGGCTGCAAACGCGCAGCGTTGTGTGGCAGCATGGCGCACCGGGAACACGCAGTGATGCGGTTTTGCAGTGCATCGCAGCGCACCTGTGCCAGAAGTGCAGGGGGATCCAATGTAGGCTCCCAGAACAAGTGGTGACGCGACCCGGTGGCGCGCCTGCAACACAGCCAGGGCGAGCGGGCATGCTTGAGGGCGACATGCTGGCTACCATGCATGCCGCACATGCCGCCCTGTTGGCTCAAGCCATTCGTCTCCCACCCCCAAGCACGCTCGTAAAATCGCACCTGACTTTGCTCGCCCACTCTGCGCGCTCGGTCGACTGAGCCTGAACCAAGTAGTCCTGTTCGGTGAACATCTGCTTCGCCACAGCAATCTGCTCCTTTGTGACCTCGCTCAGGCGCTCTGCCACGCAGCGTTGCACGTGGCGGATTTGTGGTGGTGCACAACACAGCCCAGACCTTCTGTGGACGCCATCCGCGCCCTGGCGGAGCATCATGGACGCCCGTGATGTTGGATACGGTACGCAGGCTGCGACGTGCGGCGGTACTTATCAAGCAGTACGCATGGACTCTCCGTGCTGTTTCAGTTAAAGCCGATGTACATGCAGCAGATTTGGATCAGAGTGCGTGTGGGATGGGTTTGGGTGCCAGCGCAGTACATGAGGTAAATGTGGGGTTTTGAGGGTTTGTCGGAAGGTTCCAACTTGCTTTCGCATTGTTTGTTTTCGCGTCGTCAGTCTGCTTAATTGTTTGTTCACTGAACACTCCTGCTCGCACACAGATCAGATCCCGTCTCCTGCAGCACACACACGCCAGCGCCATGGCGCTGCGGGACGCCAAGTCCCAGCAGGACGTCGATGCAGCATCCTCCAGCGGGCCGGTACGTGAGGCGCAACGTTGCAGACGACATGGCTGCTGCATGTGCACCTGGAGCTCGCCATGGGGGCATGTTTGATGCTCCAGCTGGGCGTGTTTGACACGTGCAGGTGGTGCTGCACTTCTGGGCGACATGGTGTGAGCCATGCAAGCACATGGACGTTGTCATGGCGCAGCTTGCCAAGGATCATCCGGGCGTGTCGTTCTTGCGGGTACGAAGCCGCAGGCATGTGCGCGTCATAGGATGTGTACTGGCGCCTTGCCAATATCAAGCACCGCAGGCGGTGTCTGCATGGCCGCTGACGCCATGCCAGCGACCACCATTTGTGCTTCAATAGGACCAAGCAGTGTCCTGCTGCTGGAGGAGCAATACTTGCCTGCCTTGGCACCTCGTGCAAGCTGCAGGTTGAGGCTGAGGCTGTGGATGATGTGACGGTCAAGTATGAAGTGGCTATGGTGCCGTACTTTGTACTGCTGAAGGTGCGTCCCTCGACTGTGTGTGTTCAGCAAGGCATGTAGGTCATGTAGGTCACAGCCGCGGTTTGGCCAGACCACCCGCCTGGTTGTGCAATCCACCAAAAGCATGCCTGGCGTAGGGTTACAGCAGCTTCCTTGCATCCTTTCAAGGTGCACACGCTCACCAGCTGACCATGTGGTCAACCTGCGAGGGTGCAGCACGCACACGACCTGAATAGAAGCATTGCCCATGGTGGTGCCTCACAGGGGGGAGCTGTGGTGGACCGCCTTGAAGGTGCAGACGCTGCAGCGCTCACCTCCATGGTCACAGCCTTGTCACATGGGCGAGCCCTCGTCACGTCAGCTGCAGCTGCCGCAACCGCCGCAGCACCTGTGGCTGTCAATGGTGGAGCCACTGGAGCACCAGCGCCTGCGCCGCAGGACACCACAGGCCGCATCAAGTGGCTGCTCTCGCAGCACCCCGTGCTGCTGTTCATGAAGGTGGGTGGCAGCAGGGGACGGCGTGAAGGGTGCTGATGGGTGGGCTTGGATGGCCCTAGGGTTGGGTAGCATCTGGACTTGGAAGGGTTGGTCTATTGCAGGCTCCGCGCGGTTGACCAGGCCCCTTACTTGGACGTTGGCATGTGCTTGCCATGCAACACCTGACAGTAGTCAAGCATCACCTGGCATGGGCCCCTGAAGCCGTGAAACAGATGCGTAGCTACGACCCCGCCGCTTGGCTGCTGAAGTCGTTACGTCTTCATATGTACGTGCACAGGGCACTGCGGACGCACCCGCCTGTGGCTTCAGTGGCAAAGTGGTGTCAGCACTCAAGGCGCTGCAGGTGCGCAGGGGCTGCGGTCAGGATCTAGGGCTCGGAAGCAGGGTGAGGGTCTGAAGCGCTGGCTGAGCAGCTCGTGCTCCCAGCGACAAGTGTGTGGCTTGTGGTGGGTGAAGGTGGAAAGGCCTGGCACGCCTGCTTACCTGCTGCTGGGGCAGGCATGTGCAGATCATGGGTTGTGTAGTATCTGCTTGGTGTGGAAGTCCAGGAGTAAGGTTGTTGAGTAGGACACATGGCACCCTCGGCATGTTATTGCTGCAGCGGCATTCTTCATTTCTTGCTGCAACTTGACCATCAATGCCCCACCTCTCTTCAACTACGTGGCCTACTAAGAGGGGACTCACACTAGGAATACGGATTCAGTAATTGACAAACTGTGTGAGTCCATTCTACGGATACATTCTACGACTCTCTCTAAGAGAGGACTCACACTAGGAATACGTTTACGGAATACGGATTACGGAATGTGGGGTCAGAGGGTCGGAGTCGTAGAATGTATCCGTAGAATGGACTCACACTAGGGACTAACTTTACGGATTGCGGGGCGCCCGCTGGCGCCCAGAGCAATCACCAACATCATGCTGATTAGCATCAAGATTGTATAGATGACCTTATTACAGAGTAAATCATCAGCTCCTCAAGCTGCTGCTCGTGTTCCAAGCAACATGTATGATGAGAATGGTGAGATTGTTAGGGCAACTCCATATGGCAACACAGCAGTAACAAGCAGATTTCACGCCTGGTGTGCTCAGCCACAGTGTGATAATCGGGTAAACTCCTGAAAATAACATTTTCTTGCCGAATTTATAGCCCTACG
>BDCZ01000302.1:11779-77792 GCA_001662365.1 Chlamydomonas applanata | reverse complement strand
TGCGTGGATGTATAGTGTGACACGCATGTTTAATAGCACATGGGCATTTGTTTTGCAATGGGCTCTGCATACTTTTGCTAACCTGTGTTGTTGATGTGTGCGTGACAGGCGTGGAAGCCTGGTGACTTGCTTGCATTGAAAGCTTGCATGCATGTCATGTGACAGCTGAGGGGTCGTCTGGTGTCGGGGTTGCCAGCGATGTGGTGCAGGTCTGTTAGCTTGAGGTTTTCTAATCTGGGCGCAGATTCTGGCTGTGTTGTGATACCGTCGGCGTACCGCTGGGGTCTTCACATGGAGTGAGTCTGGAGGTTTATGCGCGTGTTTTGGCAGCGCATGGTGCAGTGTGCATGAAGGAAGCTTGCGCATGTGCATGTGTTTGTTGGTTGTTTGCAGTTCATTTTCTGCTTGGCTTGCTGGCTATGCCCTTGCTCTTGCAAGATTTGTTCTGTGGTTATGTGAATCACGAGGACGTGATTCTTTGAAGGGGGGGATGATGTGAGAGTATGGTAGAATGCATGCTTGCATGGCATGTGTGATAGAGTGGGTTTGGCATGTGCAGGTGGCGCATGCTTGGTTCTAGGTCTTGCAGTTATCCTTGGCAGGATCCGATGGGTTGCTTGTAACGCATCGTTCACACCGCTCCTCATCACCTCACAACTTAGGTATCAGCTAGGGAGGCTCGCGCAGCTGGTATCCTAACATTTGGTATCGCAGCTTTGATCTCGGGGTATTCTAAACGCTTCCATGGCGGCAGAAGTTCCGTTGCCCTAAGGTTCGGATGTCGTTGACGAGTTTTGGGAGCATGACTCATTTTGCGTCGTTGGAGCAGTGGAACTGACCATGGGCGGTCGTGGTTTCAACTGAGGGGTGAGTTCAGGACGCTGAACGAGGCAATTTTCGGGATGCCGAAATAGCAGGACGAGATGCAATATAAGTTTTGTGTCTTGAAGAGCTCTCATCGTAACTGCGTACGTGGCGTGGCTTTTGTGATGCTGCATGGAGCTCATGCATGGAAGTTGCATGGCAGCGACGTGTAGTATGCATGGTCAGCGCAGGAGACGCGAGTAGGGGCGCAGCGGTCAGGGGCGGACAACACGGTGCCGTCTGGTGAGCCGTTGAGCAGGATTGGGAATAATGGAGTGTTGATCTAATGGAGGTGGATCTGAGTGTCATGCGGGGGGGTGCACAGCATGGGCGCACAGGTGGCCAATGGCAGCAGCCGGGGAAGGGTGTGTGTTGGCGGTGCGGGAAGCCGGGGCACCACGCATGGGAGCACAAGAAGAAGGACTTCAAGGGTTAAGTTGAAGTCAGAGTGATGGTAAGATGTGATTCTTTGGACAGTGGACTCAATTGCGTAGATAACATCAAAGCAATCCACGTGTCACTGGGCCGTGGCAGCGAGATTCGCATAAGCTACAGGCACAACCATTTGAACACACTGGTACAGGCACGTTGGTTGGGTTGCTTGCTGCATGAATGGGAAGTGCTGGCTATGCCCACTCAGCTACCAGAACCCTAACATTACCACTGATGCACCTCTGCTCTTCAACCTGGCAGCACAACAGCTGCTGCGTTTTCTGACCATCCACCCGTTTGGAGATGGCAACGGGCGCCTGGGGAGGCTACTTGTGATTGCATGCAGGTACTGCGTTCTGCTGACACTGGGAACGAAAGCAGTGGCTGAAGAATGTAGTTGACCACTGCTTCCGTTCCCAGTTCGGATGACACCACCATATGTCAGCAGAACGCAGTACCTGCATGCAATCTGCCAGGCTCAGCAATGGGCAGGTGGCCACACCATGTGATCTGGCTGCAATGGTCATCGAGGGAGCATGGTTCAGCATCAAAGATGCCTATCGCCTTCCAGGTGAGCTGGCCTTTAAGTCACGTGGCCAGATCTTTGCGGGCAGCGAGCCTATCAGCTTGCAGCGCTATTGCCTTCTGCGTGACATTGGACTGACGGATGTAGAGAAGGCAGAGGAGCTCGAGCGGCTGCGCACTGCTGCACAGCAGCTCATTGGCTCCCATTCGACGGTGTCCTCAGTGGAGCTGTTACATGGCACGCATTGCGTGCTGATGCGTGGAGCTTAAGGTGAGCACGGTGCAGCCTGCTGTTGCAAGAGCTTGCCGTTTAACCACATGTTGACCAAAACAACAAGCATGGTCTCCAACTGGTCGCTTTTCACAGCAGTCTGTTGCTTTTTGCATCTCGTAAATGTCATTCAGCAGTGGTCAGAGCAGGCCAAGTTCTTGCATGGTAAAACAAGAACAACAGTGCCAAAATGCATCCTTTGTCTTTGGTGCGTTCTTGTGATTGTTTGCAGGTTACTTCATAACTAAGCTCGCTCCAACAGGCACCCACTGCGCCAGAAACGGTCCTGCATGAAGCTCAACATGGATGCCTCCTATCTCTGCTTGGATGTCACTTCCACCCATGTTGTTGTGTGGCTAGGCCACGAACCAGGACAAAGCAACCAGTTTTGCATGCCACAGTTGTTGGTTAGTCATCTTGCCTGTTGTATACAGCTCTGCAGCTTGGTTCTGGAGGCAGCTAGGTAGCTGGATGTTGTATTGTATCTGTCAGGAGCTGAGCATGTTAGGTAGGTTGGTTGAGTGTGGAATGTGACAGTGAGGTCAAGAGGTCTGTGATGGATTGGTTCTTGGTCTTCTGGCTGCTAGGCGCGCTGAGGTGACCCCTTGGCCCCGGCTGCCATGACCCACGGGCCATTGTAATGCATGTGGTGACGTGATACGCGGCCCGGGCAGCACAGCGGCCAGGTCGCATGCAGCCAGCGCAGCGCGCGTGCAGTTGGAGGACAACACTTGGTATCGTAGCAAGCTGAATTCCTAGTCGAGTCTGTACACGGGGATGTGTCACGGTAGACTTGGTGATTCAGTGAGTTCCTGGGATAGCTCATATCACATTGGAGTCAGCGTCTGGGCACAACTGCCCCACCATCACCCCTTAGCCATCACCATCTCCGCCAGCACCGCCTCCTGCCTTGCCGCCTTGTGCACTTTGGTCCCGTGCCATGTCACGCATCTCACCCAGGTCTCGCCTGGCTGCAGCCCGGCGAACACGCAGGGCTGCTGCCCTTGCAACTCCCCTACAATTGCGCGCGGCAGTTGTGCATTGCTCGTGGCTAGCAGCAACCCTGCTTTTCAGGGTTTTGTGTGGGAGAGACTGAGGGGGCGTCTCAGGCGACTCAGGGTGCCTCACCAGGCGGTGCCATGCGCGGTCAGGCAGGTCCATGCGCGGTCAGGCGGTGTCATGCGCGGTCAGGCGGTGTCATGCGCGGTCAGGCGGTGTCATGCGCGGTTAGGCGGTGTCATGCGCAGTCAGGCGGTGTCAGGTGCGCCATTTGAGCGGGGTTGTGACGGCGTGATGGAGGTGGAGACAAGTTACAGTGCGCAATTGAGGGTGTCGGCATGGATGATGGTGTGCATTGGTGTTTGGGTCGCATGCAGTGGGTGGAGCGTTAAGCAGACGGGTCAGCGCCGACTCCGTTGGTAGACGTGTTCTTTCTCAGTGTTGTGAAGGGGGTAGCGAGACGGCAGATGAGCTGTGTGGGATGGTATGGGTCATGTTGGGTCACCAGGGCGCGCTTCGCTTCATCACAGGGGCTTCCCGGTCCGCAAGGGCGACAGCAACGCACGCGGTGGACCAACGAGGTGCTTGGCGCGCTGGGCTGCGACAGCCCGCTGGACTCCGAGCACATGGTTCAGGGCGACATAGTGTCCATAGACTGGTTGCAAACGCACTGATCCCGGTCACAAGTATGCCGTCCAGTCTCAATTATATTCACAAGCCCTATCGCATGTACATATCAGCGAGGGCTAGAGAGCCAAGCACACGAGATCAGCACAATACATGCAAGCCGCACGCCCATCGCACGCCCCTTCTCTTAGCGTTCTCAGCTCGGCCCCACCGCACCAACAACTGCGGTTGTGCATTCCTGGGCAGCTGCATTGCCCATATCCAGTAAGCTGCCATGCCCAAACCTTGTGAATTTTCTGCTGGCGGCACCACCAACCTACCTGACATACCTGCCATAACCGACGACTTCCAGGGTGACAGGCTGTGACAGCCGTACATAATACGACACTAACCACGATAGTATACTACTTGTCCACTTATATAACAACAACTCGTGCGCCTTGCAGCTCAATCACGACCCGCGGCCTTTCAAGCAAGATGTGGGATTGCGCGAGTTGATACCACGTTGCCCGATCAGCTATCGATCATGGAAACATTCTTTGCTGAAGCGTCGATCCCAAGGCACGGACTGAACTGCCCACCATGGATGCCATTGAGATAATGCTCCTTTCATTGTTGCTGCACGATACGCAAACTGCGCAAGCATGCCACCCATAGAGGTTAGTTTGATCCCTGCACGCTTTGTGCTGCCAGGTACTGGGCCCCGGCCCCAGCATCCATCACCAGGATTGCATGCAGCTCAAGCTGGCCTCCCAACATTGCAGTTGCGGGCCTTGCGCCATGCATGCGCGCATGGCGCCCGGATGGCAAGGTGCGCTACGTCAGTGAGCATGCCGCCCTCCCAATTCTTAAGCAAAAGCGATCGTACTTAGCATGTATGTGCTATTGTGCATGCAACACCCACAAATGCCTGACGATGCCTGCTAGATTGCTCTCATGTGCACGCGCATGCCCGCGAGGGACTGCAGGGCTCGAAGGTCCAGTTCACCCCCGTCACTAGTGTCGGAGAGCTGGATGGCAATCGCTGTGTGGCAGTTGCTGTAGAGGTGTGTGCACAGCCTGGGGCCAGCAGCTGCAGTGCATGCGCATGCACCGTCCAGTTATCGGGCGTGATATGCACCAGCATGCTTCACGTTGCATGCCGCTCATGTTCACCCACGATTGTACAATGCATGACGCTGCTGTGCTGCAGCACATGACGCCATGCGCCCACTCTGCATGTCGACGGTGCTCGCATTGTCGCAGGGGAGCGTGCTGGCAGCAGCGGATGCCTCAACTGAAGGACACATCACCATCTGGTCCACAGAGACATGGGAGCGGCAGCAGGTGCTGACAGCTGGGAGCGCCATCTCTGCCCTTGCAATCTCACAGGCACACTTGGTAGTGGGAACAGGTGAGTACAACACCATCACATGGCTGCACTGCTGCGTGGCACTCAGCTGTTCAGGTGCCTGGTGCCTCTCTCGTAGCTGTGAGGGTTGTGGAGGCTTGACCACCAGAGCCTCATGTTGAGAATCTCCTGCAGCAAGTCCATTGGTTGTCCCTCAGGCAATCATGGCCTGTGAAGCCTGCAAAGAGCCATGCCATTTCTGTTGATTTTGCTCGGTGCAGCATCTGGCACGTGCCACGTGTGGCGCCAAGTGCCTGGGGAAGAGTTTGTCCCCCTGTTCCAGCAGCCGCTGCAGGTATGACAGTGGTAAAAATCTAGCTTACTTCATTAGTTTATGAGGCACTTGCCTAATGAAGTCTGTGCTCGCCCCTCTGCATCTGGGTTGCCATATGCGTGCTTTGGCTCCAGCTGGGCAATAGGCCTGGTCTAGAGGTCTCTTTGCATACCTGTTTGCAACTTTGGCAATACTGCAAACCTGGTGACGAAGCTGTTGATGGCTAGCCTTTGACTCCGTGCCAACATAGGGGGGACTGCAAATGCGCGAGCTTCCTTTGAATCAGTTGCTCCGTGCCTTGCTGCTCTGGCATTGTTGTGTACCAGCACCGGCCTGGCATGCAGTCAAATGTTCAGCGCCGCATGGTGGGCCGTTGGGTACGATGCATGCATTGCAGGTGGACCAAGTGCCTGTGGTATCTGTGGGGCTAGGTGTTGGCCCAGATGAGATTGAGATCCTGGTGGTGCACAGCAGGGGCAACAACGGCGTGGGTGTGTGGCGGCTGGTGCGTGCGCTGGCTGCTATTTCTCCCCCGCTCAAATGGGGGCGCATGGCAGAGCGTATGCGACATGGTGGCGACCTTCGCTTGCTAAGCTGCCATGTGTGCCCATAGTTGTTGTCGTCCTGCTGGACCTGCAAGTGTTCTGGTTTGCTTGGGATTCACCGGGATACCCTTCGGCTTGCGCTGAGACGCACTATGGTGGCGCACTTTATTTGAGATGCCTATCAGGACATGAACAATGCCTACCTGCACCACACATTGGCTTGGACGTTGAAGCGTCCACTGTGCCTTATGTACGGGCAGCAGCAGCTCTTGCTGCCCTGACACCTCTGCTGCACCCCAATGACTGCACGCAGTCAGATGGCAAGCTGGTTCAGCGCATGGCGAGAGACACGCCCCCGGATGATGTGCAGGCCGTGACTCTAGCCAATGTGACGCACATGATGGTCCGAGGAACTGTGATGGCTGGCGTATCACACTTCCCTGGTCATGACCCATTGGTTCAGCTGGTAGGTGCGATGTGCACAATGACTGTATGAGTTTCGTTACGTACAGCATATCATTAGCAACACAAGTTGCTGACAAGTTGCCCAGGTTTACCTGCATACATAGCAGACACATTTGAGGCACGCCGTGTTATTATTATTTTAGCAGACGCACGTGCGCACATACCGGACCGACACACGCATCCTGACCGTTATCCATGCATGTGCCCAACACAACGGTCCCTTTCCATTCGTGCTGCAAAACTCACTGCTGATTTACTGCCCTGATGCTTGCTTTGCTTGGCTTGTGGTCGCAGCTGGATGTTCTGACCCGGCAAGGGGATCTGATCGAAGCACCTGACCGCCTGAAGGGCCGTGGCAAGCCGCTGTGTGCTGATTTTGATGGTTGGTGGCCAGGCTACTTGCGTACTGCCATATACACCTGTACCTCACTGAAGCTAAACCTCGTACATCTAGCCATCCCATGCATAGTGAGGCTGCCTGGCTTGTGCTGCCCAGACATATGCACATTCACCAACCACCCAACAATCGTGTAATTGTACCATGACTGGCCATGCTCTGTGCTGTCTGCTCGTGTTGTAGGTGCGCTGCTGGCAGTGGGGTTTGAGGATGGTGCACTGGCTACATTTGGGTTCCGAGGTTGGCTGCGCTGGCATGCAGGAGCTGTGGGCGCAGTGGCAGTGGTGCCAGGCCGGGGCCAGGTGTTGTCTGGTGGGGCTGATGGCATCATTCGCCTCTGGAACACAGATGGAGGTCTGCTTGCAGAGGTAGATTGCGGCTTCCAGGTAAGTTGAGGCATGCTGTTCTGGGACTTGTTTGACAAGCTGCTGCTGATTGCACGATGGGCACAAGCTGATGTGCTTGAGGTTGTGTACACACAGGGCGAATGGCATGCGGCTGGGCAGGTTTTGCACGCAGCCCATGCACCAGTGTGTACTTGTGTACTGGCTGTACTCATCTCAGATGGGGAGAGTGTGTGCGCTATCTGGCTGTGCTTGCTGCGTGTGCTGCAGGTGACCACACTGTACTGCGGGGATGTTTTTGCAGTGGTGGGTGGCGTGCACGGCGAGCTGCAGCTGGTGGTGTTGGCTGCTCCTGAGGGAGCCCAACGGACCAGCAGCACAGTCAGCCCATCCCAGCAAGCTGCTGTGCAGGCAGCACCCAAGCACTGTCGGCCATATGGCTGGTGCTTTGATGCCCGGGGTGCAAAGCATGGAGGATCAGGGGCGTGTGGCCTCGCTCAGGAACATCCGCAGTCGTTCTTCACTTTTGCACCCCCACTGGAGCCTGTCCAGCCGGCACACTTTGCCAAGATGAGGGCAGCTGGGCAGCAGTCATCGTCCGCGGGGGCAGATAAGCAAGCTGCCTCAAACTCAGCAGCGGAGCCCTCTGAGGCACAGGTAGGTTGGGTCTCTGGTTCTGGCCTGCTTTTTGTGGCCTACCTGTTATACACAGGCCGCATACACAGTTGGCTTGCGCGGGTGCTTGGCACGGCAGTATGACAGCAGTAATCCCCTACGGACGGGACCATAGAGGATGCCAGGGGACGCAGCAGGGTAGGGATGCTTGACAGCTGATGTAGGGCCCTCGCCTTCTATCTTTGCACGCAACAATCATGGTTTGCATGCTGCGTGAACTTGTTGTCATCTGACTTGCAGCTGGCTGCTGCAAAGGAGGCAGTCAAGCGTCAGCAGCTGCAGCAGATGGGAGAGTCCAAGGGAGTGGCCCGCAACACCGTGGTCACACTTCCATCGTCTGTGGAGCAGCTGGGCCGCAAGTGTGATAACGCGAGCTGCCTGAACCGCAGCGGCATGGCAGGCTTGACCTTCATGCGGTGCGGCGGCTGCAGGCTGCGCTTCTACTGCTCGCAGCACTGCCAGCACACGCACTGGCGCGACGTGCACAGCAAAGAGTGCAAGGCCCTGGCTGCAGAGTGCACCAGGCAGCAGGCAGCTGAGGCCGCGGTGCAGGTGCCAGCGGGAGGATCAGGCATGAGCAGTGCCACTAGCTCAGGCAGGGGGGTGCAGGGCGCAGGGGGAGGGGAGGGTGCAGGGTGTAGGTCTGTGGGAGAGCAGCAGGGCGGTGTGTCATCAGCGGCTGCACAAGAAGCAGCGGGCACAGTGGCCACAGTGGCCTATTCAAGCAGCGGTGTTCAGACAGAGCCAGGGCCCGCAGCAGGCAACAACTCCAAGCTGCAGCCGCTGGGGTTACATGTGCCTGCTGAAGAGGCAGCTGAGACGCAGGCGCTGCAGCAGCAGCTGGGTGCAATGGACGTTGCTGTCCTGCCTGATGCGCCTGCTGACAGCTTGCAGTTCGTGAGGAACGAAGTGGAGATAGAGGCGGATGGCCTGTATGACTTAGATTGATGGCGCGTACCAACATTCATGTCAACAAGGTTCAAGACACCATGTTCATCATGGCCTATGGACTGAACGGCACAGCGGCATCAGGCATGGCGCTCAGAGGCTGCTGCCATCCTCGGTGCACTTGTCCAAGGGCAGGGCTTTTGGCTGTTGTGGTGTACTTCGAAAATAGGATTTTGGAGGTCGGCTGCCTCCACATAGGGGCTGGCTTGTGTAAGTCAGTTCATCTGGCGCTCTCCTGATCACTGCAGACAGCATATCCCCTCACTGCTGATGCGAATCACTCGTATGACATTTTTACATCGCATTCGGCCTGTGACTGGCCGCTAGCAGCTCCACACACCGCTCACTGCACGCAGCATGCCCCTGCAGCTATGGCTCAATCGCTGAAGGGTGACTTTGGCTTTTCAGGCGCCACGCGCTCGGAACCTGCATCCAGCTCCTGCAACCATCCAGTGTGTAGGTGCAGGGTATATAGCCATCACGGAAAGCAGCCAGCCAGGCTGCTAGTTGGGGCAATGCAGGGCGCGGAACGCATGACTGGCATGGATTATGGCAGCTGGCGCGCTGCCATGCGCGCATGTCCTTCTGAACACCGCCGCAAACAGCAGGGGCGTCGTGAAAAACATGGCCTAGCAAGGCCGCGCACCATACATGCAGCATGCATCATCACACTTGCTCATACCTTTGTGAGGGCTTCGAGTGTGAACTCCCCTTCCAGCGTCTTGCCATTGATGACCCAGGTGGGGAATGCGCGCACGCCAGCTGCCTCACAAGCATCCAGCAGCTTGGTGCCCTGCGGGGCAGACATCATTCAAATCATCAATCCACCGCGCCAGGTAAACCCAGGCAAACCGATCGAAAGCATGCCGATCGCCCCTACCCAGCGCCCAGCCCTGGCGTTCTGCAAGACCCGCAATACACGGCATGGCAGCCTGCGGACGCACGCAGACAGAGGAGAAGAGGGAGCCAGCCACATACCCGCTTCCAGCCATCAGGGTAGCACTCTGTGTAAGGGAAGTCCGACATAGCCTGCTTGCCGAACGTCTGTTTCTGGTCAAAGCAGTGGGAGCACCAGAAGGCGCCATACATGCGCGCACCAGCGTCCTGCGGGCATCATGATCGTGGCGGTGCAGGTGGGGTGGGGCAGGCAGCGGGGCTGCCTGCTGGGGACGCTGTTCTGCTTCTCGGGGAGATCACAGGCACACAGCAGCTGCACATGATTTGTGCGTTCTAGCACCGGCTCAACCTGGCACACAAAGATCCATGTAAGCCAGCAGTTTAGTGGGGCCAGTGAGTCTGGTGGCAGACCCCAGGGCCACTGCACACCTTCAAACGCTTGGCCAGGGCCACAGCTTGAGGGCTTGACTCAAGAGTGACCTCAGGTGGCTGCATGGCATGTCCAGCGGTGGGTCACCAGCTCAGCACAAGACAAGGCATGAGCGTCCAGCATGGAAAGGCTGGCTTGTGGCGGCCCACCACACGTGTAGAGCTGCAGACAGCTAAGCAGCCTCATGGCTGGACCTGTGTGCCGTGTGCAACTGCTCCTTCCAGACACATGATTCACAACACAGGGCACACAAGGCACCAGCAGCACACAACTCCCATCCCATCCTCATACATCACACCACGCAATCGTGGCTACCCTTCTGTGCAACACCCACTTCATAGGGAAGCTCAAAGTCCTCAGCAGCTGACTTGTCCACGCCGCCCAACCCCATGTACAGCACGGCAACAGCGAGTGCCACTGCACCCATGCTGGGGCCTGCACTCTCCTGCAAGGCAATCAGGCCATGCACGCAGACATGCACACGTTAAACGCACACATGCACAGTATGTGATGAGGACGCAACCAGTATGGTATAGAGCAGGATGTGAACCGCTTCCACATCCTATCGCTTGAGAAGCCGCCTATGTGCGCTGACTTTCATGAAGCAGCAGGACCAGCAGCAGGACTGCAAGATTATCAGTCAGTCATCAGGGGCCCCGTTCACCACCACGTCTTATGGTAGCTGGCATTTGCCTGCATGCACTGCATGTTCAAGGCGGGCCCGCCCAACCCCACCTGTAGTTGACGCTTGGGCATGCTGCCCATCAGCAATGCTGCCAGAGTGAGAGAGAAGCCAGCAGATAGGTAGCACCAAAGGCATGGCGCTCCCTGGAAACGTGTCTGCAGCACATAGCTGCGCGCGATGCATGTGTACCATGTGGGAAATGGCAGTATCAATAACACAGTCAGCTGTGGAGCTCAGGCATGCTGCCTTGCTCCTGCCACCCCACAACAACAGCAGCAGCTCATGTAGACATGTACATGCATCCACTGAGCCGCTGCCGGTGCCTGCAGATGCACGCCACCGACATGACATCCACCCACAAGGCCCCCATGACTCTGCAAACTTCAGCTCAGGCGTCAGGAATGTGTACGCACATGAGGGTGCCACTGACGCCCGCAAGCAGGGCAGCTCCTGCTGCAAGGCCGGTGTTGAGCATGTTGGTGCTGCGCCCCGCATTGCTCTCAGATGCTGCAGCAGCAGCCGCTGCGCCCACCGCCCCATACGTCAGCATGCCAAAGAAGGACAGGGGGATGCCGAAAAGCTCCGAGTAGGAAGAGGTGAGTACTGTCTCGCAGCCGGACACGGGGCATGCGAGTGGCGCCCCGAACACCTTGACCTGCGCACAGCTTCCACAGCTGGCTCATGCTGTGTGCATGTGAGCCGGCATTAACATGCACACAGCGAGCAGCACACCATGGTGAGCGACGCAGTCGACACGCCATGCACAGATAGCCCCATGTGACCATGCAGCTGATCCTCACCATCGTCAGGTAGGTGGTCTCCAGGAGACCCGCTGACGCGATTGCAGTCACAGCGGTGTACGGGATTGCAGCGCTGGTGGTCGGGGCTGAGGTGGAGGGTTGGGATGTGGTCACCTTCGCAGGGACGCATAGATCAATTACTCTACACCTTTTAAAAACATCCATGCACGTAGTTTGTCACGTCCCATCAAATCGCTAACTCACCTCATCTGCCTCCAGTTTTGGCGCACTGGAAGGCTGTAGAGAATCATCCGGCTTGTTGCGGCATACTGGAGAACGACGAGTGCTCCCATGCGCAGGAGCCAAAGGTTTTAGAGCACAAGAACGCACGCTCGTGCGAGGTATAACCCTTGCCTGCAACATAGTGGTAACAATTCTGCCTGCAAGCAAGGCAACCCATGTACCTCTTGACCTGTTACTGCCTGATCCCACTCAATGAGGGCGCAGGCACCTTGCCCACACTCTTCAGGCACCCCACGTTAATGGCTTGCTATGCAACGCCCAGTGCGTCTATATAATGACAGCCCATGCCATGGTTGCGTGTGCAGGCGCCGCTTGTGGCAGTAGCTGCATGGCGAGTTCTCGCAGAGCTGCAGCTGTGCGATCAACAACCATTACAATACAGCTTGGCGTTCGCCCATACAGCAAGGGCGTGCAAAGCAAAACTAGAAAGCAGGCCGAGCGCAGTCAGCTACTGCAACGGTGTACATGCGATGCCGTGCTTGTTGGCTTTTTGCCAATAGTGCTACGCTCAAGGAGGAGTGGGCCACTTCAAGCATAGTGATGAGGGCCAGAGATCACACCTTGGCTGCCAGCTCAGCTTGGGGTATTCACAACCCGGCCGGCCCATCCCGATTGGCACAGGGCATGCGCTGTGTATGCACGTCCCTACCCAACCCATGTGTCCTCTGCTTGCCCAGCCATTTTATGTGTTCACACCTGCCCAGCCTGTTGTGCAGCGGCAGGCCACCTACCACCCAAAACAACACACACTGGAAGCCCAAGGTCAGAACCCAAAAATTGTAATCCCCCAGCAGCTCTCACTGTACCAACGCTGACAGCGCGCAAAGCACACACATGGCCAGCTGCTGGATACCCTGTAACTGAAAAGAGTTCATGCAATGCCATACGCCCTGATGTCCCATACACAGGCACACGGCAACAGAGAGGTGCTGGTTGCGTTCAACCAGCTGCGTTCAACAGTTCTTTCCTGCGCGCATTGTAAACCCTACATGCCCATTAGCATTCGACGGGCGAGGGACAGGGCACAGGGTGTTGTGCATGGCCTGCAAGCAGGCAATGCATGCCAGCCAAGCAGACTGCTGTCCGATCACCGTGCATACGATCAATGCCACAGTCGTGCACACAGCTGGGTGCCCGACGCACAGCCGCAGCGACATTCAGTCGACAGCCTTCTTCCCTCGTCCTCTCCAGTGTCTCATGTTTAAGGCAGCTCACTTGGACATGCCATTTGCCAGGTCCCCCATGTTTTGAGGCAGGGGGTTGGCCGAGAGCCCCGCAAGGCCAGGCATGCCGGCCAGCATGAGATGACCATCACCACCACCCAGCCCAGCCGCCCCTGCCAACAGCCGCTGCACCTGCTGCGCCTGCAGGTCGTGTGCAAAGTGCTGGAATAGAAACGTCTGAGGATTCGGCTGCGGCGCCGACATTTGCTGCTGCGCGAGCAGCTGCTGCAGCAACGCCTGCTGCTGCAGCAGCATCGACATCTGCGCATTCACCTCAGGCTTGATGGCGCCTGCCTGCTGTGCTTGCACTGCAAGCGCGTCTTGCCCGTCCTTGCCGGGTACCACGCTGCGCATCGAGCTGCCTGGGCTGATGCGGCCATTGCTGGTAGGCACAGGCGCAGGGGGAGGCATGAGGCTGGTCGGAGTCACGCACCGCTGCAGTAGAGCGGCAGCACCCGCCTGGGACGCAGCCATGTCCTGCAATAACTGCGCCTGTGCAAGCAGCGAGGCGTCCGACATGCCAGCAAGCCCGCCTGTCGCCTGCAGCTGGCGCAGCTGCTGTGCCTGGAGCTGCTGCACTTGCGCTGCCTGCAAGTGCTGCGCTTGCATCTGCAGCGCGCCCGCAGTCTCAGCAAGCCCTTGTAATGCGGACGAGCCAGCATGTGCAGGCACCTGCTGCTGCTGCTGCGGCGGCGGCGGCTGTTGCGGGGATGACTGCTGCTGACCTGATGCACCGCCCTGCTGCATCTGAGCGGCCTGTGCCTGGGCAAGGAGCGCGAGCTGCTGCGGCATCTCAGGCGGTGCCTCTGCACGGCGTTTACTGCCCACTGCTGGCGGGGCTGGCATCGGCTGATGCGCAGGCACACCGCCGTTCACTTGCCCCTGTGCTTCAACCAGCGCCTGCTCCAGCTTCTCCACAGAGTCCTTGAGGGTGAGGATGTACCTGATCACCTGCAGCCGCGCAGGGCAGGCACCGAGGCATGGGCTACTGCTGCATGAGCGTACTGTCACATGGGCCATGCAGCTGCACAACATACACCACACACCACCCGTTCCAAAAATCAAGCAGCGATGAGGCTCCCCTTCATCCCTGCCCCCTGCCGCACCTCCTCAAGGAAGCTGGCTGTGTTTGACCTTGTGTCATGAGGAACGAGCTTACGCAGTGCGTCAAGCCTGCATACGACAAGTAAACGCGCACGAATCCACCCACATGCCAGACCCAGCCTGTCGTTTTGATGCAGGCGGCACATGTTCAGAGCCTTTTCATGGAGGTCTCATCACATGGGGGGGCACATGACGCAACTCCGACCGGGCCTTCAACAATTCACGCTTCATCATCAAACCAGGTGTCATCAAAGCGCTTGTCACAGGCCCTGCCGTGCAAGGGGCGTGCGCTGATTTCTGGCGATACATCCAACTCAGCATGGCACCCTTCCCCCGCGCACCGCTCGTTGATCCGTGCCCTGCGACGCTGCTCCGCAGCCTACGATGTGGCAGGGAGAAGCGGGGGGCAGCGGTACAGGAGGGGTCAACAGAGTAGAGGCCATGTGGGTCCATGAGGGCGGGGCCAGCAAGCGGGCCATTTTTCAGACCAACCCAGCTGCTCACCTGGTGCCGAACGGCATAGTCTGCTGGGTTGCCTGACTGCGATTGGCTCTTGTTGCTGCGCGTAGGGCGTGCACCTCCCCGGCTGCGGGTGTCCCCGAAGCCATCCGAGTCGCCCTGCTCATCGCGGTCCAGGCCTGCGCTACCCGCTGCTGGCCCCTGGCTCAAGTTAGCAAGCAGCTGCCAATTCATCCCGACATCGAACATATTGGTAGACATTTGCGGCCTCCTGCGCGCGTGATCCCCCTGCAGAGATCCTCAGCGAGGTGCAGCGCTTCTCATATCAGCAGGTTGCGGTCTGGCTGAAACCCGATCAAGTGGTTCAAGCTTCAGGCTTCAAGCAACGTCAAGGAAGCTGTGCGTGGTCCTGCCACGTATAAGTTTTTACAGCAACAACAGTAAAAGGCCCGTGCATCATGTGACGGATACTATGTGATCAACCAACTTATGAGTGCGTGGAAAGGAGGGCCTGCCTTACCTATGTTTTCTACCAATATCATCGCACTCACGTCAAGGGCGAAGGGACGTGGGGTGACGAGTCCAACTGGTGGTGACCCCAACATCATGCCCAGCATGCCCAGAGTAGTATTATTGAAGGTGGCCACAACACCTGCGCTGTGCCTGTAGTAATGGATGTCTAGTTGCACAAGGCGCCTGGGCCGGCCCGCGCTTTGTGCCCATGCGGCCCCAGCCCCAGCGGCCGTAGTGCCATCGCTAAGCAGTTGGCATGTGCAACGTGTGGTGCTAAGCGCAGCCTACTGGAACCGGCCCAAGACGCCGCTGTGTGATCTTGCTGCTTGTGTCTTGTCAGGCCCGCATCCCGCTATGTTTTGATCCCATCTGCTAGACAAGCTAGATGGAACCAGCCATGCGGCTGGGCTCACACCTGCAGCGCCGCTGGAGCTCAACTCCGCACTGCACGCTGCTTTCAGCAGCAAATAATAATAATAATGAAAATGATAATGATAATGATAATGATAATGATAATAATAATGATAATAATAATAATAATAATAATAATAATGATAGTAATAATGATAATGATAATGATAATAGTAATGATAATGATAATGATAATGATAATGAGAATGAGAATGATAATGATAATAAATAATAAATATAATAATAATAATAATAATAATAATAATAATAATAATAATAATAATATTGATATTAATAATAATACGGCGTGTCACAGATGTGTCTGCATGCCGGAGCCTGACAGTTGTTATCTAAACACCATCACTAGAGGACCAAGCCAGCCTTAAATACCGGGAGCCGCCCCCACTACAGCACCTAGCACCCTGTTGGAAGCGAGCACCTCTCAGCAGCTGATGGCATTGAATCAGTCCCACCAGCTGTTGCTGATCGTACTCTCACCTCCTGTGGATGGGAGTTCCCTTGTAACTATTCCTTCGTGCAGCTGTTCAGACGAGATGCGGGGGCCGCATTTCGGCATTTGTCAAGTGGTTACGTGTGCATGAGGCGCTGGGGAGCACGCTCTACGGAACCTCAGGGTCTGCATGCAGCCTATGGTGTAAAAACATGTGTCCTGTGACGGGCGTGGGAAGTGAAGGAGGCTCACAACTACTGTACGCGTTACAGCTCAGAGACCTCGAAAGAAATGAGATACATCAGATGGAAGTAGATAACGAAAGGTATAACGGTATGTCCTGGGATATGTCCGTACCAATACACAACGGATCCAGGCTTCTGCAGGCGCCCTGCCAGCTGCCGTTCCAGATCTGCAAATCTGCACACCGACCATGGCCAGCCACATGGTGGGGGTTACAGGCTGGTAGCTCCGATAGTCACACATCCCAAGCCCTGGCTTGCGGTGAAGTACAATGCTCAACTGGGGCGCGGACCGGACGGTGCAGCCGCTGCTGAGCTGCTTGCTGGGGTTGGCGTTTTGGCCACCTCCGCCTCCAGAGCATCAGCAGCTGCGTTGAGGCCCTGTGCGCGCAGCTCCTTGCCTAGGGCAATCACCTCTGTCGAGGGGATGCGATAGGGCGAGAACTGCTGGGTAGGGAACGCGCCAGCGGACACCTCATCACGGTACTGTTGAATCGCGGCCTACGTGGGAAGCAGTGCAGACGGAAATCGTGTTGCGAGGTTGCAGCCTGTTGGTGTGCAAACAAGGGGCATGCAGACACATCTGTACCTAGGCGTTTTTTTCCTTTCAATCGTATTAAATGATGTCAGAAATGATGGGCAGGTAAAGGGCGGACCTGGCACAGCCACAAGTCCCATAACACTGTCCTGCAGAGCGGGAGGTAACATGGCCACACACCGACAGGAGGCGAGCACACCACAGGCGGCAGGCGGCAGGCAGGCCACACCTGAATCACACTGCCCACATGGGCGTACTGCTTGCAGAACTTGGGTGTGACCTTGGCATGGTGCGGGTGTGACATCATACCCAGCAGATCGTGGTACACGAGCACCTGCGCCCATGTTACATACCATGGGAAGGAGCGGGTGAGCTCTCGTTAACTTACAAGTGCTGTTTCACTTTGCTGGCTGTGAGCAGTTGCTGCAGTACTGCTGTGCTGTGGCAAGCACCGCCTGATTCTGACGCCATCCCATCAAAAAGCAGGCTGAAAATTGAAAGCAGACCCAACCTGACTGCACATCACTGTGTGGTGGCAGCACAGTAGGAGAAGCGCTACGCACCTGGCCACTTGTCGAGCCGCCTGCTCCAATGCCGATGGTGGGGATGGAGAGGGCGGCTGTCACTGCTGCTGCAATGGGCCCAGGAACGCACTCGAGCACAATAGCAAAGCAGCCAGCAGCCTGCAACGCAAGTGCCTGGCGCAGCACACCAAGGGCCTCATCTGCCACCTGGGCCTGGGGCCGGAAGCCACCTGCAACAGCAGCGCGCATGCCCAACGGTATGCCAGCACGGCAGCAGTCTAACAGCAGTGCTTGAGGGGATGCGTTGTTGCCTCATTGGCAATCAGTTACTGGCATTCATGAGCGCATTGGGCATGCAAGCAGCTGGCGTTTTTCACACCAAGAACCAGCACCCCATCAAACCCGGAGTCACCAAGCACATTTCGTCATGCACCAGTGAGGCAACCCATGGCAGTGCTTGGCCACATTATGCATGGTACCCTCCCCCACAAGGCAATGCATTCAGCTAAAAAATGCGGCCACACCCCACCACTCAGTCACGCACCAATGACACTGACAGACTGCGGTGTCAGACCAACATGCCCCATGACTGCCACACCGGACTCCACTATTGCACGCGCAGCCTCCACACGTGCGGGGCTGCCACCTGCAGCATACATACCGCGCACCACTTCTACAAATCTTGGCAATCATCTTGGCAATGATGCAGCAGCTCCGCATGGCGTGCAGCTCAGTGGGCAATCTGGGCATGTGTGCACCGGGACCTCTGTACCATTTGGCTGCCGACACCTCCGCGGACCTCTTCTGCCGCAAATCAGCATTGACGCATGGCAGAGAACATGGTCCTCTAGTGATGGTATTGAGATAACGACTGTCAGGCTCCGGCATGCAGACACATCTGTGAGACGCCGTGTTATTATTATTATCAGAGAACATGCACCGAGAACACACAACATCAAGGAACATCACAGAGTTACGTTCACATTCATCCCCCCAGGCCCTCCCACTTGGAGCATTAGAGATGTCAGCCACTCCACCCACCGCCACCAACCCCAACCCCACCACAACCACAGCGCCACCCCTGCCCCCACCCCTGGCCCCATTGCCCAGTCAACGTGCTCACGCACCCTCCAGCTTGACTGCGTCCATGCCGCCCTCCTTCAGCATGCGTGTGGCCGAGATGACTGCGTCCCGCACACCAGTCTCGTAGCTGCCAAATGGCATGTCTCCCACGAGGAATGCGCGCCGCGCGCCGCGCGCAACGGCCCTGCGGACCAGCAATAGAAGGCACAAGCAATCTATTGCTGGCGGAGTACTCTAGTACAGCACAAGGTAACACCAGGGCGCGCCACTAGCGCCGGATCCCCTACTCTTGATGTCTGTGTGCGATCCGCGGGCCCATTGAGACGGCCAGCACCCATTGGCATACTTTTTGCGTGCAGCTTGCGGCAGCTGCATTCATAAAGGGGTGGGTAGGTCCTCCCACCCCCCACCCCACAGCCTCCAAGGCCTTGGACTGTGCCTCTGCCAGCTGAGCTGCTGTACTGCGCACCAACTGTACAGGCGTACTGCTCACCTGCAGTGCACCAGCATCTCCTCCATGGTGATGGGCAGTGTAGTGTCATGGCCATGCACCACCATCGCCACTGAGTCACCGACCAGCAGGATGTCGACATTGGCCGCATCCACCTGTGGAAGCAGTAGCAGTAGCAGTAGCAGCAGTACCAGTGAAGCAGTAGCTGTGGGCCGGCATGGCGGCAGCAGCCACTGCAGCAGCACGTGGGCAGGTGTGTCGCAGCAGCAGCTGCTGCTCAGGGGCCTGTGTTGCCGTATGTCGTATAGCCCTGTGCACCGTGAAGCACCTGCCCCAGACCCCCCTCCCCCTTCCTGTGCTCTTGGCCACAGCATTGCCTTGAGGCAGCTGCAGGTACTCACGTGCACAGCAGATGGGTAGTCATATGCAGTGACCATGGAGATGGGCTCCTTTTGTTGGTACTTGTTGCGCAGCACGCGCAGCGTGATGCGCTTTGGGGAGGGCGCTGATGGCCCCGAGTAGACGGTTGTGTCGGGTGTCTGGGACGCCACGTGGCGCATGGGCCCAATGCCAAAACACAGGTTGCTGCTATGCGGGGCGCGGAGGTCGTGTTGGGGGGCGTGGTAGGGGGCCATGCTGTACCGGGAACGGTGTGGGCGCCATGACGCACTGCCAATGGCGGACTCAGGTACTGTCAAGGCCTGCTGCGGCGCATGGCTGCTGCTGCCAGCATGGCCGCGCGCTTCCTCCCGACACTCGGCCGCGGTGAAGGCAACATCACGGCCTGCAGGCCGCCATAATTGAGACGTTCACGGTGTTCTTGGTGCCCTTGTGGTCAAGCATCCAGCCTGGAGCTACTGCACAGGTCTCTCAGGAAACCTTACCTGGATCATGCAATCCACGATTCAAGTAGCTGGCATATGTATGTTGGCACAGCTCAATTGGGACGCCCACAGCAGAAGCCACCTTCGGCAGGGCTGAGCCCAGGAGGTTGGAATTCAGCAAGCGCAGCATTTATATGAAATCTACGTTATCGGTTGGCTGCAGATGCAGAGTTGCGATCATCGACCAAACCCTAACTGCAGTGTTCAGGGTTTCACTGTCAAAGCCGCGAATTTAGTTGAAGCCGTTTGTTCGTTTAATTTGCAGGTTACCATCATGGTTGGAGCCAAGACAAAGAGCGAGCCCATCGAATGGGTGCCCACGCAGTATACGCAGCCTGAGATTCACGATTACAGAGAGGCCAAAATGGGTCCCAAAGGTTTTAAGGTGAACCCTGTCAAGTCGCGCAAAAGAAGCCGTGAGGAGGTGGAGAACGAGGTGCAGGATGTGGTGGAGGCTCAAGCAGGGATGGAGGTTGATGAAGCTGCGCCAGAGGCATCGGGCAAGCGGCAAAAGGGTTCTGACGGCGTAAAGCTCATTCCAGTGCGTGTGCCTAATACTTACTGCTGCGCTAGATCTATGTTGATGCGTGATGCTCAGCTGCGACGGCTGCTGGCGTTTGCATGTGGCTGGCTGGCGGTCGCATGATGCACGCTGCATGGACGCATGGGCTCATGAATGCATGAGCACAACCTTGCAACCCACTGTTGCCACGTCGTGTGCATGCTATCGGCACGACACATACGAGCACACACAATTACATCTTTCTCATCCACACTTGCTGCCTCAGGTGTCTGGCCGGATATGGAAGGCGCCCGCCTCACGTGCAAGCCAAGTCATGAAGGTGACAGGTGGGAGCTGGGAGAAGAAGATGAAGGACCGCGCAGAGCGGCAGGTGTGCTGCGTTTACCTACTCATACTGTGGGGTGCCGCCAGCCTCGTGCATGCGTGGGTTGCCGAGCATGCAGCAACAATACGGTACATTATGTACGTTGTAAGTTGCATGTATGAGCTCAAATGCAGCTGCGCAGCTGCATTCGTGACTGGTAATCGACGTAGCCGAAGCGGAAAGGCCGTTTCCATGTCCCATTGCACAGCTTAGCGCTGCCTTGTGGTACCCACTTGTTGAGCACCTCCTGCTCAGCCCACCATGTTTTTATAGCACATGACAGCTTGTGTACGACGGGTGCGCCCATGCCCACTACGAACCTCCCTTCACTCTTCTCCCCACGACAACGCCTATTGATGGTGTATGTCCTATGGCTGGTGCGCCCTGCAGCAATTCCTGGATCACAAAAAGGAGGCTGTCACGGCAGCTAAGGACAAGCGCAAGGCGGCTGCAGCACAGCGCAAGGCGGCTGAGGAGCGCAAGAAGCTCAACCGGGCTAAGAGTGAGGTTGTGCAGAAGGTGCGTGGCCTGCTGGCAGGCGGCAGCCAGCAGCATAGCCAACGAGCCCCATGTGTTGTGGGATGGCTGTTAGACGGGCTGTCAGTTGGGTGGGTGCCAGCTGTTGTGCATTTGGCAGGGACTGCGGCAGGCTGGCAGGCCTGCTGCAGTAGTGCGAAGCTGCTGGGCTGCACGCGTGTGTAGCAAGTGCTGGTGCTTGCATGTAAAAGTACTGTGCCTGGTTGCGCTGCTGACCTGTGAAACCCTGTTCAAAGCCGCCAACAATGTTGCCAATGGGTCAACCTGCCTCACAGATCACCAATGCCGCAACAGTCAAGAAGCTGATGAAGAGCAAGAAGCAGAAGAAGCTCCTGCGCACTGCGGACACGAATTGAAGCCGTGGGTTGTTCTCAAGTTCCGGTCAGGCCAGGGGCTGCTGGACAAGCAGCTGCAGCAGGATACAAGCTCATGACAGCTTTGCAAGTCAGATGTATTATGCTGGTTATGATTTAGTTGCTTCTGTGTGGTTCAAGGAGGTAGTGGAGGTAGTGGGAACACATGTGGCACATGCGCAATACTATGTCTTCACGCTGCTGTCAAAGTTGTCCCTTCGTACTTTGGTGTAGATTTGGTATGAAAAAGGTTTGTCATGGTAGTTTCGTTGTGAGGAACCCTTCACGCTGACAGATGCACAGATGCTTGAAGGCAATAAGCCACTGGGGAAACAACTTGCCCTGCCACTGGGAACAATCTGTGAGGGATGCTGCAGTGGAGCCATCATGGTGTTACACCAAGAAAACCCTTCATAGCGGATTCCAGCTGCCAGCTGCGTGCCCTTTTGTGCATGTCCGTCCCGCTAGTCTGTCAGCTTGCCTGCCGACTTGTCTCCCACTATCCTCCCACCATGCCGGCCCCATTGCAACTGCAACAGGCCTAACAGCCACTGGCAGTGTCTGCAGCAGGACAGCATAGGAGGATCAGAAGTAGGCTAAACAGCACTGTAGTCTTGGGACGCAAGCAGGGCACGGGCCACGCCAGTTTAACAGCACAGGCAGGAACAGGACGAGCCCGCATCACTGCGCCGTGCGCTTGAACTTGGGGCGCAGCTGTGTGCGCATCATGTCACGCATGGGCCGGTCGTGTGATGTTTGCCGTGGGGACCCCTCGGGCGGTGGCAGCAGGTGGTTGAGCTTGGAGGGTCTGTGCCACTTGGACACCTTGGACCGTGGCTGGTTGGGACGGTCGGGGTCTGTCATCTCCCCGATGTCAAAGCGTGGCGGGGGCACCAGTGGACCCCCGCTCACGTCCAGAGCTTCTGCGTCAATGGGGCCCTGGCGTGCTAGTGGGTCTGCGAGAAGCTTGTTGACGATGCGGCCTGGAGGGTCGTTCAGTGCGCCAATACCTGCACGCGGCCCATGCATCCCACAGCGTGCAGCACAGGCACATGTCAGCCGAGCAAGCGCAGTGGTGGTTTAGCTGGTCAGGGACTGTATCACATTTGTCATTCCGTCAATCCCCCTGTATTTGAAAAGTCCTGTTGTTTGGCAGCAGCAGCAGCTTGTTCAACCTCACTGCAAGCTGAGCCCCCTTGGGGTCAGGCCGCATGTCCTGGAGTGACATGCCTCGTGAGGTGCCAACCCACACGACAGGGCTGAAATGAAGAAAGAACAGGAGACGCACTGAGCTTGCAAATGCAGGACACACCCTCAGCAGCCACCACCAGCTCGACGGCCTTGCTGATGTGCATCGGCTTGTTGCCGCAGCAGTACGCCCATGGCAGGCCCGTAGTGCCGCACGTCACGCCACTTCCGATCATGGCTGACGGTGAGGCAGGCAGCCGGCACGCTGACGGGTCCCGCTGGCGGAGTGCATCCTTGTACCACTCTGTTGTGAGGGTTGCATGAGCACAGGTGGGCAGGCAGTCATTGGCAATCAGGCTATCAGCCAAGGTCCCTTAATGAAGTGAATAACAGGAGCAGTGTGTACAGTACAAGGCTCGCACACGGCTGACAGCATGCGAGGCGTTTGAGGCATGCGAATGTGCCCCACGCATGCAAGGGGATGACGTGATGAGGGGCGAGGAGGGCTGCAGTCACGTACCACGTGCCTCTTCCTCCTGCAGCTTCTCCAGCAGCTCCAGCTTGCCATCCTCACTATCAGGCGCCTGGAAAAGCGTGAGGAATGCGGTTGAGTCTCCAGCAACAAGCAAAACAAAAAGATTTCGCACGTGTTTGCATGCCGTGTGTCACTGTGCACTGCTGGTGCAGTATTGTTGGGCCCATAGAGCACGGCAACGCATGCCACCGCATACGTGTGCACTGTTGGCTTTTCTTGTGCCGCCCCACTGGCAGCAGCCAGATCTGCTTCTCACATGGGAGCATCCTCGTGGCACGATGGCCCCTGCACCCACTGCTGCACCCATAGGCACATCTGCTCGCACCTGCCACCCAGTCGGCTGCCGCGCACGCTCCCTGGCCATGAGCCGCGCCTCCCTCGCCGCGTTGAGCATGGACCAAATGGTGTCGGCGACCTGAGGCAGTCAAGTGGTGCAAGAGTGCAAGCCTTGTGGTATGAGGATGCATGGCCACACGGCATGGTTGTGTCACTGCTGGGGCACGGCAGCAGAGCAGGCTGTGTTATCGCTTGGGAGGGGCCATGCCTGCTAGGGCCCACATCCAGCAGCACTTCCACACATGGGTTTGCTTGTACAAGTATGCCAGCCATGCCTCGCATCCTGCCCGCCAGCTGGCATACCACCCAAGCACCCACGTGCAGCAGTTTCGTATTTTCTAAAGGTTTTTCACTGGCATACTGTGTTCTCACACCGTGCTGCTGCCAAGAGGCCGTGCTGTGCCCCAGCCACTGTACCGCCCCTCTCACCTCCCACTCGCAGTACTTTGTATTGCCACGAGGAAAGTGAAGGCTGTCAGCGACCTCCTTTAGGAAGGCCACGTCCCGCAGAACCGCACCACGCTCCGTGTTCACACGCTGTCTGTGATCCTCACGCATGTTGCTGCGTGGACAAGCGCATTGGCATGTGCATGCCTGGTCATGGCCGTGACGCCGTGCCCATGTACACGAGACCACATGAGAGTGATCACAATCTTCGTGTCCCGTATGGCTGGCATGCGAGCAGAAGCTGGTCTGCACTTGGTGCACCGCCTGAGGCAGCAGGACCCGTGGTGTGCCACATGCACGAGCTTAGCCATAGGCAGGAGGTTGCAGCGAGACGGAAGTAGCCAACTTCAACCACTGGCTGCATCGAGGCTTGGCCCTCAATGCTCACACTGCAGCCATTTCACCGCACCGACTGCCGCATGCAAAGCAGCCACTCACTTGCAGATGTCGTGGTGCTGGTGCATGCGGATGTAATCGACACGGCGGAAGTCAACCCACTGCTTGTAATCTTTGTGCCACATTGGCAACGGCGGCAGCACAGGGGCTGGCCCCGTGATGGCTGCATTCGTTGAACGCGAGCTCAGCACTTGGGCCATGTACCACCGATAGTCTGCATGCAGTGTTCGCAGAGGCACATGGCATACCCAGAGCACATGTGTGTCAGTGCTGCTGCACAGGCGCCCAAGCTGAAGGGGTGCGAGTCAACCTGAGCCCCAGCTTGCACAGCAGCCACACGCTTTTGTGACCAGCAGCTGCACAGCTGTGATACGCAGCGCTGCCGTCATGCTTGCTGTGCTGCGGTTTAGGTGGTGAGACCTGGCAGCACCTGCATCAGGGGTGTCTAGGTAGCCAGCAGCATGGTGCATTGCAGCTGCATCAAAGATGAGCATGAGCAGCCCCCCCCACCTTCAACTGTGCCTCGTGCGAGTCGCTCCATCGCTTGCTTTTCCTGCTTGGCCTGCTCCTCTGTCATTGCGGCATCAGAGCCTGAACTGCTTGGGGCATCTCCTGTTGCAGGTGCTGCAGGGTCCTCAGCTGACGTCCCTGCATGCAGCACTAACATGGAGCAGATTGTGGGCCCTGCACGCACCAGATGGCACCGCCATCATGCGGCAGGCACAACCTGTTTGGCATGCGTGGCCATGTGCATCATGCATGGGCCCACCCATCAACCATGCACCTCTACCTGGCATGAGGCGCCTCAGGAACTTTGGCATTCGAAAGAAGGACGACCCTTTGTCGTCACTGCCGGCCATAGCTGATGTTGATGGTGTCGACGGAACTGGAGCATCTGTACTTGAGCACGCAAGTGTACGCTTCATTAGCCCAGTGCGTAAATATGCTGATGCAATGCAGATCTGCCGTCCATCAGCTTGGATCTACCTGCATAGCTGCGATTGAACACGCGCTGCACACTGGTAAGCTCAAGGGCATGTGCCTGCAGTCTTCCTGCATCTATAGTCTGCCTGAGAGCCCGCCCACAAGCTTGCATTAGTCCTGCCATTCTTAGCAGTTTCTGGCTCTCTCCGGCAGGCACATAATGGCGACCAGGGCAGATCGTGATCAGCTGCACCGTACTTTTCAATTGGCCAAAACCGCACGCAACACACCAATCACTGTTTGAAGCAGGTAAGCAAGGTTGTCAAGCACGCGACTGGGCATATAGCTGCATAACTGTAACACCGCTTTGCTTGCAGGGCTGCTTTATCATGGCATACTGTACTGCAGACTGCGCAAACTCTGGATAGGGGCCGAAGTTGGTCGAAGCTGATGGCGCACGAAGGGGACCAGGCTGCACATGTGCAGCCCGTGGCCGCACCACAGCCAGCTCAAACCCCACCTGCTGCGCCTAAGCTGGTCATCATCACGAACACCTGCCCCTCTGCAATCCGGAAACGCTCGGACAACCAGTGGCAAGTTACCCTGCCACGACGCTTGTTTGGCACCAAGTTTGTCAAGCTGCCAGGCTTGACAAACTTAGGCTTTATGCCGTGTTCATTTACCAGCAGCAAGTATAATAAGTTGCCTTGCTGAACTCTCCTTGTTTATTATGTTCCAGGAGCGTGGAATACTTCCACCTGATCAAAAGGCTGGGCAGTGGCTACGCATCCACCGTGTACCTTGCAACATGTCGGATTACAGGAATGCAGGTGGGGCAAGGTGAACATGGCATGCATACAACAAAAACTGCATCAATGCTGTGCATGTGGGAGCCAGGCGTGTATTGTTTAGTGTACACAGCACAACACGATGCTCTGATGTGCATGGGGCATCTACATGCGTACGCCATGGCATGTCGCAGGTTGCGCTGAAGCTGTACCATAAGAACAAGCTGTCAGAGCTCAACTACTTCCAGATTGGGCGGGAGATCCGCATCCACGGGTCTTTGGAGCACAAGAACATCATCCAGCTGGTCAGTCCTTGGCATTACTTGGATTGCTGCTTTTGCTTGTGCAGCCAGCGCCACCGCACCGCCTGCAGCTGTCACCGCGACACCACGGGTGCAAACGATGCTGGTGGCCTTGCACATATCAGACGCACTCGTGCAGTCTGCTGCAAGCTTGCTCGCACAGTACAGCTGCTGCACGCATCCCAAGCATAATGGGTGGGACAGATGGCGCATGAGAGCTGTGCAACCCTGACCAGCAGCCTGCACCAGGTATCCCATGCGAGTGAGCACGCCGCTGGACGCTGCATGTGCTGCGCAGTGGGCAGCATTCGAGGACCAATATGGCGTGTACCTGATCTCAGAATTTGCTGCTCGAGGTGTGTGTCAGCAGCACACCTCAGGCTGCCCACACTGCCGGGCCCGTCTGACAGTCAAACTGATCTTCCCTTTGGCTTGGCCAGTTTGATGTATGCGATGGACATGCGCAACTGCATGCAGTCATGGTGGTGGCGTCCATGCACCGTTTCTACCGAGGCAAATGTGTGTACTGCACGTGATCAACTGTTACAATCTATTGTGTACAGTAAATAACAGTACTGTGCCAGGTGATGTGTACACCATTAATCCACTTTATATGTGTGGTGTGGCAGGCGATGTGTTCCTGGACGTTGAGAAGCGAGGGGGGCTGCTCACAGAGGCGGACACAGTGCGCACAGTGATCCACCCCTTCCTGTCAGCACTACAGCACCTGCACGCGCGCCACATCATCCACAGAGATATCAAACCGGTGAGGGCTGGGCAGCCTGGCCCTATGCTGTGACCCCCCCTGTCTTCCCACCACCCTCCTGAGCCTCTTTATCTGCCCCCCTGCATACAATGCACAATGCATTTATGCCACAGTCCTTCACACGGGCTCCTGGCTCTTGATTTGAAGCATGTGCTGACATTAGGCATCAGGCCGCAGCACGCCTACTCTATGGGCAACGCTGTGACAAGTCAATGCTGCTCTAGTTGGGTGCGAGGGCTCAGCCTGTTGCGTACTCTGCAAGCTGGTTTGCTGCGTAAACTTGCAGCCTGGCCCATCTGTGCTTTACCAATGAGGCTGTCATGTACTCCTGCCACTCTCCATCCTCCTTATCTTCACGTGTCACATCCTCACCAATTGCCTCCCTCGGCCTGTGCTCCTTCTCCCGGCATTTATCCTCCAGTGTTCCTTCTTCCCTTCCTCCTCAGGAGAACTTGCTGCTGAATGCACACGGCGTGCTCAAGGTTGCCGACTTTGGGCTGTGTATCAACACACAAGAGGAGCGGCCTGTCACACGAGTGGGCACTCTGGACTACATGGCACCTGAGGTGGTGGTGTGCCCCGACAAGCACAAGCCACAAGACCACAAGGTGAATGCATGCATTAACAAGGCAGCTGATGGGGCGGCAGCACAGCCGCATGCAAGCTGTATCTCGTGTCTGCTGTGTGCTTGGAAGCTGCTGACTGTGCTCATGCTCACGTGGACCTGCGTCACTCGTCTGCTGCTAGATGTAAAGATGTTCACGGGCCGGCTCAGTCGGTGCTCATACCTGCAGCTGCACATGAACCGCACCGTACCTGCAGGAGAAAGTGCACCTGCACTACACATCACTTGTGGATGCGTGGGCTGTGGGGGTGCTTGCGTTTGAGCTCATCATTGGTCGGCCTCCTTTTGATAAGGTGCGCACACGCCCACCACACGCGGCACAGCGTGTAAAGTGCCGCAGTGCCTTGCTCCACATACCAGCCCGCATTTCAGGTGGGGCACACTGTACTGTCTGCTTCCAGAGATACTGCAGCATGTGGTGCAGTGCCACGGCAGCTGCAGCAGTGCAGTGCGGACAGTAGCAGAGGTTCAGAGTTGGTCTATCATGGCACGCACATCGCTGATCAGGGGGTGCCTGGTGGCTGCACGTCTGCACCCATCCAAGTCGTTTTGGAGCAGGCAGCCAGGCATGCGGCAGCCTCTTCTGGGCTGTGGGCACCATGCAACAACCATGCAACAACCATGCAACACTCTATAGCAACCACAGTACAGCACTTCAGGAGGCCCTGCTGCAGGTGGTCACCAGCATTAGATTAACAATTGCCTGCATTTGACTGGCATTTGTTGTCTGCACATGCATCTGCAGGGCAATAAGAAGGCGACCATCCAGGAGATTTTAACAGCTGAGCCGCTAATCCCCGTATTTGTCAGTGAGGAGGCACGCCACTTCATCAGGTGGTCTCTCACCAAGGACGTGGCCACACGCCCAAGTGTGTCTCAGCTGCTGGAGCACCCATGGGTAGGTAGCCAAGCTGAAGGTGATATTGTCAGGGCATCTTGCACTCCTGAAAACTTGTCAGGGCATCTTGCACTTGCATTTTGATGCGAACCCCATGCGCCCCGTGCCCTGTCGCCTGTGCTGGATCCAGCTGGGGGTTCTTGCTCGCTTGCACACCTTTGACAGCTGCAGCAGCAGCTGGGCAGCTGGAGGCTGTACATTGCCAGATGTAGTGGGTTTGCGTGGCTGTTGTGCTCATCAACTTTGATGCCTGGCTGCGCTACCACACCACAGCCACAAGAGCCATCGCACCACCATACCTGCTGCACAGGTCACGCACCACATGGCAATCGTGTCGGGTGTGCCGCGCAACCTGCGAGGCATGGTGGGGCACAACGGCTCCTTTGTGGCCCCACGTGGCATGCGGCCATTACCCGGGGTGGGCCAGGACGCTGCGGCAACCGCAAATGCGTTCGCGCTGGAAGACATGGTGCACTCCTTACAGGTTTGTGCGTGTCGTGTGTGTGCTGGTTGGTTGGATGGGTGGGGTGAAGTCGGATGGGGTGTGGGGGCATGCAGCGCGACTGGGCGGGCACGCTCGCCTGCTGTTGGTACAGCAGCTGGTGGGATGCTACTGTTGTCCCTGGATGCCTCTGGACACTGCTTAACTGCTGGCAACGCTGCTGCGCCAGCATACGGCCCACAAACATCAACCTGATGCACATCCATGCGCCCATCGTGGGTTGGACCGGCGCATGTGCTACGTTGCTACCTGCCAGGTGGCGGCGGTGCAGCAGTCGGGGCGGCTGCTGGGCCATTCCAACTCCATGTCAGCCGCAGACATGCTGCGCTTCCGAGACGTGCGGTTCGGGCAGGAGATGCATGGGGATGCCAGCTCCAGCTACGGCGAGTTTGGCCACCAGGCGTCAGGCTTCCTGTATCAGGCAGTGGATGCAAGTGTCCCCAAAAGGAAGTCAGACAGCCATGAGACGTCTCTGCCGTTGAGCAGGCGTGGGTCGTTTGCTGCAGGATCTGGTGCAGCAGGCACGACGGGCGTGCCGCACGCTGCGGCTGTGCACTTGCAGCCGCCCAACCGTGTCATGGCAACGGGCGGCGCCCAGATCCGCATGCTGCCCGATGGCAGCCTTACAGTAGAGGGCTCTGGCGGTGAGTGCCTGCGGCTGGGTGGCGCCGCGCTGGGGCAGCTGTCTGTAGTTGTTTGGTGGGCTTGGGGCCGCCCTCTGGACTGTTGTGCTCACTGGTAGTTGTTTCTTGTTCCGTTGTTTGTGATCCAGGGTGTGCCACCGCTTGGGGCTTGTACTCTGCATCACTGGTGGATTTCCTGCAGCGACTGCTGTGAGTCACATCCACGCCTTGCATGAAGCGACGAACCCGCATGCGCCCTGGCAACCATGCATCCTGCCTGCACTCCAGTTCCTAGAAACCAAAGATATATTGCTGTGCCACGCGCCCCTGTGCCTCCACAGGCTCTTTCAGCGCGCGCCCCATGTCCCGTGAGGAGATGCTGGCCTCGCTCCAGCGCAGTGTGGACGCACTGCCCCTCAGCCATTCCTCTGTGGCTGCACACCACCACCACCACCACCACCACCAGCAGCTTCACCAGCCGCACCTCCAGCAGCAGGGCTATGTCACAGGGCCATCCTCACCCCATAGCGCGTACGCAACGGGCCCTTCATCTGCCAATGTGTTGCTGCCCGGCCATGCGGGCCCTTCTGGCTCCACCCCTACATCTTACCAGTCGGGCCAAGTTGCAGCTTTTGTGCAGATCCCTGTTCGGCCAGCCAGTTTTAGCCACAATGTAGGGCTGGATCTGAGCGGATCACCTGGGCAGCAGCTGCCAAAGCCAACCCGGCCACTGTCCCGGCTTGGGCCCAGCCCAGCCGGCGATGCCAGCAACTCGCATGCCGCTGCAGTTGCTGGCGCTGCGAGCAGCCTGCAAGCGGAGCTGGCCAAGCTTCGCACGATGTCAGACACGTCGCAGCAGATCCCAGTGCCCCCACCTGCCCCGTTCTACCCAACGCCCCCGCCACCCCCGTCTGCCAGTGGCGCATCTGCTTTCAAGCACACCCTGTCTCTGACGCGCATGCACCCCGGGTCCTCCAGCACAGGGAAGGCGCAACCCTCACGGCTCGGCCAGTCAGCCTCGTTCTCTGCGGCGTCACTCTCGTCACACCACACGCAGCATGAGCTGCTGTACACCACTGGTGGTCTGGTGGCGCTGCCCACACAGGCTTCAGCCACCCCCTCCCCATGCACGCAGTCCTACACGTCCCCTCACCCACCCCTGGGTGACGAAGGCCACACCATTCTGGAGGGTGCGAAGGAGGGTCTGTCCTCTGGTCTTGGGGGCGACCTCTCGACTATGCTGACATCAGACCACTCACTTGGGGTGTATCAGTCCCAAGGGGGCCTGGGCGAGATCCAGATGCAGGATCTGGACGACGAGGACACATTCAGCTCTGGCTCTACTGCCTTGAAGGAACCTTTAAGATTATAATAAAATGATTTACTCGTGATCTATGTACTGATCTAAATGGCATTCAAATCTGACGTATGGACCTGAGGCACGTATGGCTTGGCAATGTCTGATATGCTGCCTCAGTTGCACATTTGCTGTCCCTTATATGAGCGCCGGACAGTGGGGCACACTTGTCAACGCCATGTATTCTGACTTCAAAATCAAGAATAGCACAGCCATGTCGATGTGATTCTGATGACTGGGGATGAGCAGGCAAGCATGGATGTATGAGAGCCACTTATGCACTGGTCCAGGTAGAGGGTACCCAATGAGAGGACAGACGTGTAGCTGCAAGTATAAAAGCAGCAAAAAGCATCAGAAAGCTGCAACGCGTTGAGTAGTCCCTTCAACCTGTCATTACACCCAATGTGTCCTTGAGCGATGAGGCCGTAATGCGTGTGCCTCGTGGTACATGTGTGGTGTGGCGTGCCCCTGCTTATGGATGTGCAGTTTTGAAGCCAGTATCAATGTGCTGATCAAAGCGGTGGTCATTTTTACAACATATGATCATCCTTAGTTACGTACATCACAAGCCATGACGAGCATGGTGATACAGCTAGTTTGGACCGTGCGGCATCGCACAGAAAAGCAGGCATTTGCCATCATGAAGCCAAAGCGGAACAATGATTGAGGAGCTAATAAAACCGTTTACTGTTGACGTGTACAAAAGTGTGGACTGGCTGCAAGCAGAGGACAGCGTACATTGCCAGCCTCTCCCGAGCTTACACCCAGGCACAAAACTCTTCAGCCCAGTTATCAGCCAGCCCAGGTGAGCGAGCTTGCAGGCGCGCAAGCTGCATGCCTGGCTGGACTCAACTTGTTATGGTCATTGCATTCAGTGAGCTTGGGGCTGTACAGGAGGGAGCTGTGCACACATGTGCATGCAGTCTACAGCACACGCGACAGCTCGCTGAACTCATTCTTTAGCCGAATGAGGCTCTCCACGCGCTTGCTGAGCTGGTCGCGCTTGGACTGCAGCGCCGCCAGTGCATGTGCGGCTGCAGGGAGGCAGGGCGAAGTATGGGGTGCACAAGCCGAGGTGAGAAGGCAGCACCGGTGGGCGGTGGTCCCAGCAGGCAGCCAGCATCATGACGCAGCATGGCGTGCAGCACACGTGATGTACAGCAGCAGCAGCAGCCCGCAGCAGCAGCCACATACCCGTGAACATGGTCATGAACTCGGTGTCGGAGCGTGCAAACAGCTCCAGTGACACCTCCAGCCCCAGCCGGCTCTTGAGCGGGTCCAGGAACGCGGCCTACATGCAGCGCAGCACATGACGGCTACCACAAGCTCAACATCAGGGCCCTACATGCAGGGGACCCCCCAACTTGACCGGGGGCCTGCTTGGCTGGTGTCACCTAGTGCCACAAATGGCCTGACGGTGCAATGACGGCATCGCAGTTCAAACATGCTGCATGGCAGCGGCAGCAGTTCAGGTGGCCAAAACAAGTCAGAGTCTGCACGCTGCCAGTGGCACGCACCTTGAGCGTTGTGGGCGCGCTCTGCTGCGCGACGCTGTAGCGGATCCGGTTGAAGAGGCGCTCCGCGCGCTTGATCACGTCCTCATAGCTGTCACCCACCGAGCTGGCGCCCATGCGTCCTATGGAGCAAATGGCACGTGCAAGGTGCAGTCATCAGGAGCTGCCGCGCGATGCACAGTTGTCTGCCCTCCCTTGCGTCCATTGCTTTGAATGGATGTGCATGCGTTTGCAACGACACGACCTTCAGCTGTCCTTCAACCACTGCTGCAAAGCCATGTATGCAAACTGTCGCACATCACATGCATACGCACCGTGTCCATCGCCCAGCATGCGCAGCGACTTGGGTGCGCGTTTGCTGGGCGAGTTGTCGATGTGGCGGCCCGGGCCGGCCGCCCCTGCATATGCCCCAAGCGCCTGCCGCCGCAGCACGTCGCCCTGGGCATGCTGTGCAGGGATGGGCAGCGCGGAGCCAGGGGTCTCAGGGATGGTCATGGCGGAGCCGGTGCGTGTGGCAGTGGCGACCACACCAGGCGTGCGCTGCACCACAGCGCCCTGCATGCATGAGTGCGCCATGCATGGCTGATGGGTTTGCCCGCACAGTTCACCTCCCACGTCCCAGACTGCGCTTCCTTCCCCATGCCATGCAAAGCACCTGTTTCAGCAACAGCTGCACCTCCCTAGCCCGTACCCTCGAGGCCCCTCTGCAGCATGTGCCCCCTCTTCCCCTCCTTCCCCCAGCCCTCCCAGGCCACCCACCGCCAGGCTGCCCTCGCCCACCTCCGCCAGCTCCCCGCCGTCTGGCCCCAGCCCCAGCTCCTCCTCTTCCTCAGGGTACACATCAGGGATGGACGCCAGCAGGTTGACCGCGAACTCAGAGGTGGACGCATCCAGTGTCTGGCGCAGCGCCGTGCGCGTCCCATCCTCCAGCTTGGCTAGGAACGCCTGGTGCGCCGCGCGCAGGGCCGCATGGAATGACACGTACGGCCGCAGCGTGTCCTTTGTACTGCCTGCGGCCCAGCAGCAGCCCAGACAAGGCGCAGCGCATGGCGCAACAGTACAAATACAAAGTATGGGTTCAATGGACCATGCCAGGGGGGGGGGGTTACCAGGAGAGGGCAGGCAGCCGGAGGGATGAAGGCAATCGCAAGGCGGGAAAGGCAGCGTGCCAAGCCATGTGAACAGCCAGGATGAGCATCTAGATCCACAGGCCAGAGATGCACACCCACTCGCACCTGACGTCAGTGCACGGTCGGCAGCAATCTCAAACACACGGCGCAGCACATAGCTCAGGCGTGCGCACGCCGCATCCAGTAGCGGCCCCAGCACCTCGCGCGCCATTTGCCGTGCAATGTCCTCCGCCGCACGGCTCGGCGCCATAGATGCATTGCGCCCCTTGTACGCCAGCAGCAGGTTGGCCATTCGGTCGGTGGCCACAACTGCATGTGGCCATTGAATATTTCATGAGGTGGACGCGGCGGTCATTGTGAGGACATAAGAATGCAGGCTGTGCGGGAGCCTGTCTTGGGCCGATGGTTGGCAGCTGTGCCCAAGCGTCAGATGGTAGCATCATGTCCACGCTATTCTCTCGTCCCTCCCTCCCGCCCACACAGCCGTACCAGCGGGGAACCGCAGCGCGTGCGCCGCCTCCTGGAATTCGTGCAGGCAGCGCTCAAATGCTGCGCCTCCAAACAGCTTGAGCCCAGCATTTGGGGGCACCACTGCAGATGCACAGCCCGGCCACTGCGGGCAGCGTGATGCCGCACGCTCCTCGTCGGTGGACATGCCGTGCTGCGCTGGGTCCGGGTCCGTGCTGCCGCACAGCAGCTGCTCCACACCTTGTGCCACCGTGCTGGCAAAGCGCATCGCTGCAGCCAACATGGGTGACACCAAGACGAATAAAAGTTGGCCCAGGCGCCGTGCCCAGGCGCCAGAGATGAAAGCAGTCATGCAGCCATGTCTAACCACCACAATCCCCAGTCTCCACACAGGACAACGCCATGAGAGCTGCGAGGGTGCTGCTGTCTCCGCACACCTGAGCCGCGCACAGCTGCCACGTCCTCCGCTGAGCGAAGCTCTGTCTCCGCCTTCATCAGCTCCCGGCTTGCAGAGTCCACGCGCTCCTGCAGCACTGCAAGCGTGTGGGGCGCGGCTTCGCGGTAGCGGCGTGCCAGCTCCTCCTCCAGGAACCTGGAAGTTGCGAGGAAGTACAGCAGACGAGTCAAGCGGCCTACAAGTAGCCTTAGAAGCACCAGCGCCTACAAGATGCAGGCGCATCTAAACACGAGGCCAACTGGCCAAGATCATCATCAGGGATCCAGCAGAGACTGCCCAGAGATCCTGCAAGGCAAGGTTGCAGACAGCAGCTGCACCCACTTCTTCAGGTTGTTGAAGCCCATGCGGGACGAGAAGCGCTCCTCATCAAACCCGCCTTTGATGCCCTCTCGTAGGTGCTTGAAGATGCTCGCGTCCACATCAGTCATCTGCCGGCGCCACTCAGCACTGCTCGTGATGTTGCGCTCCTGCTTATCAGCAAAGGCACATGATACCCATGGATGGACGATTGGTCGCGAGCTGATTTGTACAGTGATCTTGCACAGACCAGGAGTGGGCCACAGCAGCGAAACCAGCCATGCCTGACCTGGTCCTTGCAGGCCGCACCTTGGGCAGCGCCACGAAGAAGGGGCGCACGTTCGCAGGCAGGTAGCCAGTCGCAGCCAGGTACTTGTCAACCTCCCACCGCTCCGCAAACTCCTTCAGACGGTTGTCAAACTTGGACGCGACAAACACGGTACGCGTGAACCCTGGATCCACCTCCTGCACCACGTTGAGCCACAGGCTGCTGGCCCACTCCACGCTGCTCTGCTGTAAGAACAGGATCAGCCTGCATGTGCAGAGCATTGGCACGCAAACCATCAGTGATTAAGGGAGGACGAGTGCAAAAACGGCAGGTGCATCCCATCAGGAGGCAGGACGGTGACAGGCTGAGGAGCGCACCTGTGTGCGGGCTGCGCCTGCGCCTTAACCATCGACAAGATATCCTCTGGGGTGCGGTCTCCCTCGCCGTTCTTGGCCTGCATCAGGCCCAGGGGAATTCAATGCTTGTGTGTCATGAGGTACAAGCTCGCTCAATTGCAGACCTTTCCAGCTTGCACAAGAGCTCAAGCACCCGGGCAGGTGCACTGCTGTACACACCTTGAGAATGAAGCCAGGAGTGTCGATGATGGTCAGGTTGGGGCAGTACGCATACCTACATCGCAGCATACCCATCAACAATGATCACAAAGTGCTCCCGCTTAAAACCAAGCTGCCAAGCAGCTGTGTTGCGGCACGAGCGCCCTGTTGCAAGCAGTGCAGGCGCACGCACGCACTCGACTTTCATCACGATGGGCTTGGGGGACACAGTGGCGCCACCCAGCTTGCGCAGGTGGTCCTCCGTGCGCTTCATGATCGCATCTGCAACTGCAGTCTCAGGGATGATGGGTGGCCCGTACTCATCACCGTCTTCCTCTTGCAGCCTGCAGCGCGGCTCATGTGCGGTAGGGTCGTGGTACATCTGTACGATCAGCGGCCGCCGTGTGCCCATCTCCACCTCGCGCACGTTGAACCGGAACTGCGGGGGCACGCACATCAGCCCACAAACGAGCACTGTTGCAGGCCAGTGGCTGGGCAGCAGGTGCAGCATGGCTGATGCCTGCGGTGCAGTGATCGATGACTGGTGCAAGCTCACCCCAAGGAAGGCCTCCAGCAGGCTGCTCTTGCCATCGCTCTGGCCTCCGATGGCCACTATCTCTGGGATAGGGAAGGACTCTCCGATGGCAACGGACGTGGATTGGAGTCGGCTGCACATGCGGCATGTGCAGTAGCAAACGCGCATGGTTTTGGAGTGCCATGACATGCTGTGCAGGGTTGGCCACTGAAAGGGCAGGGTGCCGCGCATCCCCACCCCATGGACCAACCACGAACCTGAACGCTTCGTAGCGCCGGAATTCGCACCTGTATACCTGATACCGCAGCTTGGCCTCTCTAGAGGCTGTCCCTTCACGATCCCATTCCTTCCCGCTAGCCCCAGGCCCCGGAGTACGATTTGACATGTTTTAGAATGCTCCAAGCGCTCTTTTCGCCACCTGACCTGCCCAGCTGTTTGGTCAAAGTCCGACCCTGTTGACCAGCCCCCCTCCCTGTCAGGTATACTACCAGCTGTTCAGGTCAGAAGCTTGCAGTCTAGTGTGCTCTCAGGGAGCAAAAAAGAAACGAATTCTTCCATTTTGGTATCATTCTTTCTTTCACTTCTGGGTTGAGAAGAAACTGGGCGTTTGAAGGCTGCTTTACATTTGTTTTGCACCAACGACCAAACTTGGCACCCTTTGCCGCCAGGGTGAGCAGTCAGGGTTTGGGAGCGGCCTCTGGCCCGCAGTGCACCCTACTGTATACTGACAAGATCTTGTTACGAGTGCAAGCTCTTTGAGAAGAGGACAAAAGTTCGCCGTCAGGACACCATCAAGGGCTTGGGTCCCAGCACGCCGTCGCTTTCAGAGCTTGCCGTCGTCAACTTTTAAGCTGCTGTGAAGGTGTACTGTCGCTTACAAATCCCCGTGGCCTGACGGCACCGCCAGGCCCTGGCACCTAGCTTGCACGCCCACGCAGCACGTTCATCACCGTGCATGTCGTTTGCTCCTGATGATGACCTGCTTTTCGCTGTGGTCTGGTGCACCTTCTCCGTCACCATGTCAGCCGCATGAACGCGGCGTGCATGCTGCCGCATGTATGCAGGCACGCAAGAGTGCACCAGTCAACTGCGACCCACAGAACAAGCTTTTGAGCAGCGCCAGCAAAGATGGGTGGCAAAACAAAAAAGGGAAAGGGACGTCTTGACAAGTTCTACCACTTGGCAAAGGAGCAGGGGTGCGTGAGGAGGGAGCAGCGCAGGCTGTTGCATCAGTGCCCACAGTGCCTGTATGATGCATGCCAGGTGCATATGGAGACCTTTGATTTGTCGTCGGCACATGAAGTGCACTGAAGGTGGGCAGCTGGGCACCCTGACGACCATCTGTCCTCATCATCCCGTACTGGATGTGTTGCTGGCGCCGTGCCCCGCCTTGTGTAGGTACCGCTCTCGTGCCGCATTCAAGCTCATCCAGCTGAACCGCAAGTTCAACTTCCTGGGCAACTGCCGCGCGCTGCTGGACCTGTGCGCTGCACCTGGAGGATGGCTGCAGGTGAGCCCTGAGCTAGCGCTGGGGTGTGTGTGGCGGGCTGTTGCCTTGCAAGCAGCAGGCAGCCACCTCGAGGGCAGCCAGGGGCCGATCTCGTCCAGGAGACAGACCCAAGGGCCTGTGCGCTCCTCTGCCATGGGGGAAGAGGACACGTGTATGCGGCAGCCCATAATGGCTGCATGTGCTTGGCTGTTGGCTGCGGTCAGTGGCCGGCTTGACCGATGCTCCGTGCCTGCCCCGTGCGATCCCAACACCCTTCAGGTTGCCGCCAAGAACATGCCAGTGGCATCTCTCATCTTGGGAGTGGATCTGGTGCCCATCAAGCCGATCCGGGGCGTCAAGACCTTCATCAACGATATCACGACTCAAGAGTGCCGTGCGCAGCTCAAGCGCGAGGCGAACGGCAACATGTTTGACGTCGTGCTGCACGATGGTGCGCCCAATGTGGGTGGTGCCTGGTCTAACGAGGCCTACAACCAGGCCGCGCTCGTGCTCGAGTCGCTCAAGCTCGCCACTGAATTTTTGAGCCCACGCGGCTGGTTCGTGACCAAGGTCTTCCGCTCCAAGGATTACAACGCACTCCTGTACGCCTTCAACCAGCTGTTCGACAAGGTGAGGGAATGGCTGTGCACCTTCATTGCGCTTCAGGCGGCTGCTTGGCTGCGCCCGGTGCTGTGGGATCGGGTGCATTCGAGGCGTTCCTAATCCGCGCAGCTGAATAGGGCTCTGTACATGTCACTCACGCTGTCTGTCTGCCTGCCTGCCTATGTGTGCCTCCGACTTGTGCAACTGATTCTCTGTGCACCGCAGGTGGAAGCCACCAAGCCCACTGCGTCTCGTAACACCTCAGCTGAGATCTTCGTTGTGTGCTCTGGCTACAAGGCGCCTGCCAAGATTGACCCGCGCCTGCTGGACCCCCGCCACCTGTTCCAGGTGCGTGTGGCACGGCGTCTTTGCTTTGCTCCCTGCTGAACCACGAAACAGGTCGCACGGAGCTGGTTGGAAGTGGAATAAACTTTTTAAAGCCATGTGTGGCTTCACCTTGTGCAGCTGCGCATGGCGTGGGGATCGAGGGTGCTGGGCAAAGCGTTGGAGCAGCCCGCTGCGGTCATGGCGCCCCACTTTACGCACTTCTCTCACCTTCATCTCTGCAGGAGATCACGGAGGTGAAGAAGGTGATGGGACCTGACGCGCTGATGCGCCAGAAGATCAAGCAGCGCAGGCACCGCGAGGGCTACGAGGACGGCTTGTCTGTCATTCACAAGGTAAGGAATGCAGACCTGGAAAACCTGAACCTGGGTATGGGAGGGTATGGGGTGTTGAAGCAGCCTTGTCGTCGTATTGCCAGAGCTCTCACTGCTGGTGAAGAGCTGCACTGAGGCCGAGGTGCAGCAGAGGTGCAAATATCAGAAGCGTGCAACTGTCGCTACTGCTGTTGCGGCGGCGATGGCAGCGGCTGTTGGTGCCTGTGCTGCTGCGCGTGTGGAGGCCAGTGCACCGGTCGCACACCTAATCCACCCTGCGTGGCACTCGCACGGCACCCAACGCCTCCCTGCCCCTGGCAGACCCAAACCGGCCTTGGCCCTCCAACCAGCCCCCCCAACCCGTCAAGTATTGAGCATGCAAACACAGCTGCTGCTGCTGCAGCACATGGAGACCAACACGGCGTGAGGTGCCACTTCCATGCAGGTGACCAGCGCACTGGGCTTCCTGACATCAGATGCCCCAGTGGAGCTGCTGGGCCAGGTGACGCAGATTGCGCTCGAGGGGCCAGGCTCGTGGGCGCCTGTGGAGGGCAAGCTGGAGGGTGCGGACCTCAAGGAGCTCGCTGACAAGGTGGGGCTACCTGAAACTACCTAAGATGTTAGTAAACCTGTGCTCATAGAAGCCACGTGTGCAAGATCTGGTAAGATTCGGTAAGATCTGGTTAGATCTGCTGTTTCTGTGTGTAAGTATAGAAGCATTAGAGTTGTGGGATGGCTTGGCACGTGCGTCAACACTTGCTGACTGCTTATGTGTGCGCCCGTGCGCTGCGTGCGCAGGTGCGGCGGCACCCAGCGACTGATGCCGAGGTCCGCGCGCTGTGTGGGGATCTTCAAGTGCTGGGCCGCACAGAGTTCAAGGCGCTGCTGCGCTGGCGCACCGCGGTGCGCAAGGCGCTCGCCGCTGAGCTGGACCCTGAAGGGGCTGAGGCAGCGGCAACCAAGGCCAAGGCCAAGGCCAAGGGTGGGTGGGGCCTGAGTGCCATGGCGGCCTAAGGCAGGGCACTCAGTTTAGCTGCATCAAGTATTGGCGTGCAGGCCTGCTTGCTATGTGGGGAGTCGTGCGGTTGGCTGCAGGGATAAGACAATGGATAGGACAAAGGACCAACAGTGTGGTGCAGTCCGCTTTCGTGGTCATGCTTGCCACCGGATGCTGGCCACTTTCCCCTCTACGCATGGCCACAGAAGGCACTGATCCAGCTGCGACTTGACCAAGTGAAGTAGCCTGGCAGCTGTCAGCGCACTGTGCTGACCACGCACACGTGCTGGAGGATGCATACCTCCACTTGCCACTGACCCACTGACCTACTGCCTGCCCCATCTGTATGCTGCCAGGTGCCAAGGATGCATCAGAGGGGGCGGAGCCAGAGGATGGTGAGGACGCTGTGCTTGATGAGATGGCTGCAGTCAAGGCAGCGCTCGAGCGGCGCACAAAGAAGGAGAAGAAGAAGGCGCGCGAGGCCAAGCGCAAGTCACGCGTGCGTGCGGCGCAGTTGGCTCAGGGAGAAGGCATCCAGGACGAGAACGGCCCTGATGACATGTTCAGCCTCGCACGTGTCAAGGCCGGTGCAGGTGGGAACTGGGAACACTTGTATACATATATATATACATATATATACATATATATATACACACATATACATATATATATACACACATATATATATATATGAGCTTCATTCATTGCTGAGCTGCGGCAACGCCGTGGCGATGTGCCTTCTTGGGTATCGTCCCTCGACTGCCTTCTGTTGTCGACGCTGCCTGCCTGTACGAGCGGTTCACACCGTTCCCATCAGTGCGGTCACGGCTGTGGTTGCGCTGCTGCCCTTCTCATATGCTGTGTCAGCAGACAGCAACCCCCACTTGGAGAAGCTGGCACCATTGGGTTCTGCCCACCAGCACCCCCCACTGCCTTTCACCCCTGGGCCCTGGCCTGCCCTGCCTCTCTAGCCCCTGGCACTCACTGCTGCTTGATTCCTGGCACTGGCTGCTGCTGGTCGGGCCGCCGCAGGTGTCTTGGGCAAGGTGGTGGACACAGCAGCGCCTGGGGAGGAGGAGCTGGAGCTGCTGGAGGCACCTGACTCGTCAGATGAGGAAGTGGAGTTGGTGGGTGTTGGACTCTGGTTGCTGAGTGGGCGTGGACTGAAGCAGATTGCTACGTGGGTGTGGAATCTGCTTAGTGGGTGTGGGTCCTGGAAGGTTGCCAAGTGGGGGTGGATTCTGGAAGGTTGATGACAAAGGCCTCAGTCCTTAGGCCTGCCAGCGTCTCTCAAGCACCATCACGCATCACGTCAATTTGTGAGCTTGCGGCGATGGACTGTGTGTGGTGATGTGTTGCTGTGTGCCTGGGACGCACAGGGCGGTGGGGACCTGAGTGATGAGCTTGACAGTGATGATGACGAGCGCCTGAGGTGAGCACGATCGCACATAAACCTTCGGCTTGGCCCTGGAGAGTCAGCCCTTTTGGTTGATTATTCTCACTGCGTGCGCTGCCTCTGCCTGTGCTCCTGCTACCTGTTGTTTCACCTGCATGCATCCCATGCCCCGTACCTGCCATGGGCCCGACCTGCATTGTTCAATTTGTCTGTTTCTAAGCTCAGCTGCTGGCCTCTAGAGCCGCACTGGGAGCTGAAGTACCCCTTGCTGCTCCCAAGCTCCTCGCTCCTTTTAATCCTTGCCCTCCACTCACACATGCTCGAATCACACATGTCCCGCTGTTCATCACAATTGTGGCCCGTCACACTTTCCATCACAGGTATGAGATGGAGATGGATGAGGCGCTGGAGGACAGCTACAAGCAGTACCTGGAGCGCAAGGGTCACCGCGACGACGTGGTCAAGGTGAGGGTCCCGTGATAATGTGTGGTGTGGATGCTGGCTGCTGTTGTCGGGATGTGCTTGGGGCTTTGTGGGGGTGGGGGTGGGGTGGGCGCTGTTCGTGGAAGGCAGGGAGGGATCAGAAAACATGCATTATGAGCAAGAGGGACAGCAGGGGCAAGGCCCTGGGTCCTGGCCCCTCTCCGCCTGTCACAGCAGGTAGCGCCCTGCCACGGGGGCCTGCTCTGATAGTGTGTACGGACAGTCATATAGTACGGGAGATGTGTGAGCTACCAGACACACCTGGCACTGCCGCCCGCGCCCCCTCGCCTGTTCCCAGGAGCGCCGCCGCCGGCTAGGCAAGACCGGGGAGCTTGATAGCGACGAGGATGATGCACCCCCCGAGGATGCGATGGCAGACGAGACCACGGATGAGGGCAGTGATGGGGACGATGAGCATGAGGGGCGTGTGGGCAAGCGCGCGCGCAAGGGCGAGGAGGCACGGGGCGGCGGCCTCCTGGTATCACTGGATGAGTCGCGGGCGGGCGTGGCTAAGAGCGGGGCGGCGATGGCAGCGCAGTGGTTTGGGCAGGAGCTGTTTGATGACCCCAACCTTGAGGAGGATGAGGACGAGGAGGGTGAGGAGGACAGCGCAGGCGTGGAAGAGGAGGAGGGCGAGGGCGAGGAGGAAGAGGGGCGTGCTGGGCCAGGGCCAAAGAGCGCTGCAGGGAAAGGGAAAGGGCAAGGCAGCAGTAGCAAGAAGCTGGACGCGTTTGGGGGGTCGTCGGACGAGGAGGAGGAGGAGGAGGAGGAGGACAAGGGGAAGGCCAGCGGCAAGGGTCCAACAGCCAAGTCGGTGGCTGCGGGGCTGAAGCGTGGGCGTGATGAGGGCGGCTATGAGGTGGTGCCCCAGGACAAGGACAAGGCGGGTGGGAAAGATGGTGATGACGCCAGTGGGTCGGAGACAGACAGCGAGGATGAGTTTGACATGCTGGATGACCAGGTGAGTCACAGCCGCTGGGACGGTGGCATCAAGACCCATCTCTGCACCCTCTGTGCATTGACAATGTTGAAATTGAGCACAACTTGCCCCCCCGCACCTATCCCACTCATCAGCAGGAGCTGCTCAGCCTGTGGCTCGTCGCAACTGAGCATTCCATATGCCACAGACGGAGTGGGGGCATGTGCCGAGTATGAGTTTGTTTTGGCAGCACAAATGACTGGGCTCCCATGACCGGGTGGTATGGCTGGTTTGTGCCTGTATGCACACAGGGCAAGGCCGAGGTTCTGGCGCTCGCCAAGCGCATGCTGCGGCGCAAGGAGAAGGAGACCATCATTGATGCCGCGTACAACAGGTGGGCCTGCGTTGGGGCTCGGTGTGCCAGGCTTTCAAACCTTCAGATCCTGTCTTTGTTAACGGCTACGGTACATCAGATGGGTTATGTGATGCTGCAGTCCTGCACCCTCCCAGCCGCAGGCAGCTGCTGTGTGGCACAGGTTTGTTGTGGTGGCGGAGCCTAGCTGGCTGCAGCCCTGCAGCCTAACCCCGTAGCTTATGCTCTCATGCTGTCACCTGCCGTGTACTGCCTGTCTGACGTCCTGCTCTGTACTGCTCTGCACTCACTGCGTAGGTATGCATTCCATGACACAGGGATGCCACGCTGGTTTGCGGAGGATGAGAAACGCCACATGCGGTGAGTCACGCTGGGTGACATCTCAACGCAGACGCAGGGAGTGCAGCACTGACCTGCGAGGGCACTCGCTGGTGCACCTGTTGGGCCCTTGTCACTCTTGTCAGCCATGAGCTTTCCATATGTAAAACTGGCAACACCTCAATGTTAGCATCGCTCCATGCTGGTATAGTAGAACTGATTCCAAGTGTACAGTGTTCGTGTATTGGAAGCAAGGAGAGATGGAAGACCTACCACCTCGTTTGGTTTCTTTGTTTCCTGCAGCCCCATCGCACCTGTGACCAAGGAGGAGGTGGAGGCGGAGAAGGCAAGGCTGCGCGCGGTCGACGCGCGCCCCATCAAAAAGGTGGCAGAGGCCAAGGCGCGGCAGCGCAAGCGTGTGCTGTCGCGGCTGCAGACGGCGCGTGAGAAGGCCGAGGCCATTGCCCAGCAGGTAAGCCCGCCATAGGGGTAAAGAGTGTGTGTGTGTGCGCGCGCGCGCGCGTGTGTGTGAGTGAGAGAGGGAGGGGGAGAGAGAGAAGGAAGGGGGGGGGGAGGGTACACAGTGCTGCCTGCGGCTCGTCAGTTGGATGGGGCCTGGCTTATGACAGGCAACGTTCATGCCTGCGGCTTGTGGCTGCTGTTGCCCTTGTTAAAGTGTTGCTGTCAGCAGCAGCCTGGCGAGGCTGCCAGAGCGTTGACGTGTTTAAACCTGCTGTGACCCTGCCTGTCACATGCCTGCAACGTGCCCGGGCTGCTGCAACGTGCCCGCGCTGCCTCAACTTGCCATTTCTGCGCCCACCTTCTGCGCCCGAACCTTGACACCTGAACTCTGAACTGCAGGAGGACGTGCCGCTGCAGTCCAAGATGCGGGAGATCGAGCGGCTGTATGCGCGTGCGCGCACAGCGGGCAAGAAGGGGAAGGGCAAGGGCAAAGGCAAGGACGGCAAGGATGGCAAGGGCGGCAAGGGGGGTAAGAAGGTGCCCCTGGACAAGCGTATGCTCAAGGACAAGCGCGCGCAGAAGCGGATGCAGAAAAAGAACCACGGCCGCATCCCCAAGGGCCATGGAGGTGTGAAGAAGGGCAGCGGCAAGCAGACACGCAAGGCCAATGCACATGCGAACCGCAAGAGCCACACTAGGGGCGCGTGAAGCGCAGCCATGGGTGTACGAGGGCGGCAGGGGGCACGCTGACTGCAGGAGCCAAGGACGCAGTGTAGCTAGTGCAGCGCTGTGCAGAGGGTGCGTCTGCATGCTGGCTCGGTGGTCTGGACAGTTGGTTGTTGGTGGATTCATTAACATCGCTGAATGCTTCAGATGGCCATGAGGCTACTAGCTAAAGCAACGGTTATGAGGTTATGGCAGTACTCCCGGGACATGCTTGGAGGCTGCCTGCAGTACTTGTGATGTACAGTCAAGATCAAACACTTGGTAGCAGCAGCCTCACACCTGAAGCATGGCCCAGGCCAGGTGTCATCCCATTCATCACTGGTCCATGTCCATGTCATCCCCTTGTGCCACCTCACCACCACCACCACCAGCATGCCCCCCAGCCGCTGCAGCAACCTGGGCCCCCAGCTCAGCCCCTGAAGCATCAGCCTGGCCCTGTGGCTCCTGTCCGGACTGAGGGGCCTGAGGTTCAATGCCAGAGGGTCCAGGGCTGCGGCCCATGTCCTCCGCATGCACCACCCCAGCACCCTCTGATGCGGCCTGCTCAGCTGCTGCTGTGCTCAGCTGTTGTGCTATGTGCTTCCCTGCCTCCCCCGCCCCTCCTTCCCACTCCTCCCTCCGACCCTCACAATCCCGGTCACTGCCGCTGCCAGCTGGCTTGGCAACATCAGGTTTGCTCGGCTGTGGCTTGACCCCTGCACCGACTGCAGTGGTCCCCGAGGCTGCGCGTGGCCGTGCTGCAGCTGCCCCGGCGCTGGCCCGCCTCTTGGCCGTGGGCCCCTCCGCCTTATCCTCCCCTGGCACACCCGCAGGCCGTGACCGCTTGCGGTTGGGTGGGGTCTGTGCACCACCACCTTGATCCTTGCCCCCACCTTGGTCTTTGTCCCCAGCTGCAGAGCCCTTATCGCGCTTAGCCACAGCACCTGCCTTGCTGCTGGGCGCCTTGGCAGCTGAGCTCTTGCCCTCCCCAGGTCCACCCTGCACGCCAGCCTTGCCCTTCTTGCCGGCAGGAGATGGCCCTGCAGCACCCTTATCGCCCTTCCCTCCTGCCTTGCCATAGCCCTCCTTGCCACCGGCCTTGCTGCCCTTCCTGCCAGCAGCCGCGGTCTGCTTGCCGCCCTTGCTGCCCTCCTCCTCCTTGCCCTGCTTCCCGCTGCCCTTGCCTGCTGCCTTTCCGCCCTTGACCTCCTTGCTGCCATCCTTGCTGCCATCCTTGCTGCCTTGAGCCTTACCGTCCTTTCCACCCTTGCCCTCCTTGCTCTTGCCTGTGCCATCCTTGCTCTTGCCCGTGGCATCCTTGCCCTTGCTGCCCTTGCCATCCTTCCCCTTGGGTGCGGCCTCGGCCTTCTTGGCCTTCTTCTTCTTCTTCGGCTTCTTGCCTGGCTCATACTCCTCATCCGAGTCACTCTCCCCTGCATCCTCCTCCAAAATGACTGCGGTCAACCCCTTCTTGCTGCCTTTCCTCTTCGAGCCTGAGGCAGGTGGCTTGCCAGACCCCCCGCCTTTCTTCCGTCCCTTGGCTTGGGTGCCAGAGGGTGGTTCTTTCTCCAAGGGGTTTGCGCCAAACATTGCCTTGTACAATGCGAGATAATCCACTTGGGTGCGCCTGCGTGGCTGGTCCAGCACTAGGATCTCCTCCTCCTCTCCCTCGCTGCTGCTACTGCTGCTACTGCTGCTGCTACTGCCACTGCTACTGCAGCCGCCGCTGGCCCGGCTGCGGCTGCGGCGCTTGCAGGCGCCCAGCTCCCTGCGGCCGCGCTTGTGCCGCTTGCGTCTGATGCCACCCTCCCCAGACTCAGAAGCTGACGAGCTGGAGGTGCCACCTTCAGACTCTGAGCCAGCATCTGACCTGCCATGCCCATCCACATCGCTGCCCATGACCTTGCTCTTTGCCTTCCTCCCACGGTCGGCCCTTGCCTTACGGCTGCTGGGCTTTTTCTGGAGGCCGCTGGCCCCTGAGCCGTCGTTCTCGCGCTCTTGAGAGGTGGTGGAGGGAGGGGGGGAAGAGGAGGTGGCTCGCCGCCGCACCTTGCGGCGGTGCTTCCTACCCACCCGGCCCTCCTCCCCGCTGCCCTCAGCCCCACTTTCCTCACTGGCATCTTCGGCACTGCTGCTGCTGCTGTCAGATGCATCACCTCGGCCCCGGCCCCCCCTCTTGGCTTTGGGCTTGTGCAGCTTGCGGCGGGGTCCAGCCCCTTCCTCCAAGTCGCTGCCTGACCCGAAAGGTGAGGTGCTGGGTGCATCCCCCTCTGAGCCAGACTCCCCAGAGCATCGAGAGCCAAATCCAGAGGCTGCGGATCCCTTGTGCCGCACCTTGCTGCCCTTCTTCTCCCCTCTGCCCTTGCGCTGCTCCCGCCGCCGCTGCTGCCCATCGCCGCTGCCACAGCCGGGCTCGTCCTCTCCGTCGCTGCTGCTGCTGTCGCTGCCGCCATCGCTGCTGCTGCCGCTACTGCCGCTACTGCTGCTGCCATCACTGCTGCTGCCGCTACTGCTGCTGCTACTACTGCCACCACCGCTGAGGCTGCCCAGGCTGCCCTCGTAGTCCTCATCTTCTGCATCTGATGAGGGCAGGTCAGCACCCAGAATGCCTGAGCTCCCACCATCCCCGGCCCCGGCCCCTGCTGCTGCACGTCGAGCACGTCCTTGCCTGCAGCGCAAGAGCAGTGCACACGTGCCACGCGAATTCAACTCGGTCAGTAATATCACTAGCGATTTTATAAAGCAGATTTGAGCATGCAGCTGCTGGCATGCACAGCTAGATGCGGGCGTGGCCGGGACAGATGGCACTGAGACTGGTGCTGCTGTACAAGCCGGATGCAGTCCAGTGAAGCAGCAAACACGCCAACATGTCGCGAGCATAGATTTCATCAGCGCGATGCCATTCATGTGCTGCAACCATGCCTGTCGTAACCACTGCTATGATGAAGGTGGCGATCATGGCACGCAGCCAACTCACTTGTTGAAGCGCCACACAGCGCGGTCCAGATTAGCACGTGGTGACAGCTGGCTGGTGGGGTCCGGCGGGTCAGTCAGGACTTGGTTCCAAGGAGTTTCCAGGTCATACTCGGTCCCAAACTCTGTGGCCATGCAGCAGACAAAGCCCACACTATCAGAATGAGGTACGGGGCTATCAAATGAGTTTATGACGATGCCATAAAGTAATTGCCGCATTGCTGCTGCTCATCATTGGTGCTGTATGCTGGGAGCAAAGCACCATCCCTGAACCCGGCCCCGCTCGACAGCTATGCACGCACGCACGTACGCACGCACACCACGCAGTGCCAACGAACAAGACAACAGGGAATGATCGGAGCGAACTTTTGTGAGGCCCAGCACACAAAGTGCAAGCAGCAGCACACAACAGCATGCGTGCACGCACCCGTGTTGAGCAGCTCCATGACCTCCTCCTTGGCAGAGCATGCAGGGCACAGCCACACCTCATCCTCCTCCAGTTCCTCACTCCTCAAGCGTGGGATCACGCACCGCTCGTGGTACGCGCATGAGCAAGGACCGTCGCACAGAAGGATGTCGTTGTGCTGTGCGCACCCAGCACACACGGGCACCAAGCGCCAACTTACGTAGGTTCAAGTGGGCTACTCTTGATCAGGTTCCAGGGAAAGGTTGCGTGAGTAATGCACGAGCAATGGCCCATCATGCCAAGGGCGGCTGCACACTGTTCATAAGTAAAGACTTGTTATACTGGAGCGGGGCACTGTGCGCTTCTGCCAGAAGCAGGATCAGGAGGGGCCCACTACTGGCTATAGGACTGAGCCAATTCAGGGCAAAACCGACCACACCCAAACTCGGAGCAGGTGAGCAAGCCCACCCAGCCCACCCGCACTCACGTCTGTGCTCTCAAACACGCCGCACACTGCACAGAAGATGTCTTCCTCACGGCACTCCCCCTGCGGTCCAGAGGCCACTCAGGTGTCCAGCACTTGCTCCAGCGTTGTACGAGGCGGTAGGTGTTCAGGGTATGAGGGTATGGAGTGTGCTGTCCAATACCCCTAGCACCACCTGCAGGCTTCCTTATGACTTATGATTTAAATCTGTCAGTCACTGTAGGTCATGTGACGGGCCGGCCAGCATCAGACCTGCATGCCATACTGTCCTCATAGACGCAGAGCGAGCTCGGCCCTTCTCCCAAATAGCATGACCCAGACCTGGCCACACCCATGCCCGGCCCCATCCATGAAAGGACAAAGCGGGGAAAAGGGAGATGCCCTCTGAACGCCCAGGCAGCAGCCCAGACTATGCATCAACACAGCGCAGAACAGCAGAAGCCTTGACAAGCCTGAGAGCACTGAAAACATTGGCAAGACTGGCAAGAGCAGACACAGCCGCCCCCGCACCTCCTCATCGAACTTGTCAGGTGGGATGGGTGTGAGTCCATGGGGCTCCTCACACGCGCGCACCACACGTCTCACACCCTCCTTGTACCGCTCCATGGCCTTGGCGGCACGGTCCAGCTCGCTATGCAGCCTCACCTTCTCACGGCTGCAGCCATCCATCACACACGGCACCAAAGTACACTGCCACTTATGATAACACTCAACAGGTATGTCGAGTCCAGTAATTCAGGTTTGTGCTTTCCCGACATGTACAGTGCGTGGTCCAGTACACAAGGAGGCAGCGCCAGAGGGTAGGTTCAGACAAAGCCCAGGAATGGCAGCAGGTGGCGGGGTGCAATAGCCAGCGCGCCAGCTACATACCACGCATGGGCTTAAGCAACACGGCAACAGTCTAACAGCCCATCGCACGATGGCACAATGCACATCACAGAGCCGGGCACATGTGTGACACAGCAGGGCGCTCAGGTGGCGCAATACCTGGCGCCGCGCCAGCCGTCCGCATCGAATGTGTCAATCAGGTGCTCCTCTGCTCGCAACCGCGACAGCAGCGCCTTGACACGCGACACGAGCACCTGGGCACACCGCACAGTCCATAGCACACCTTGGACGAGGGTGCCAAGTGTTGCGTGGGGTTCGACCTTCACTGAATATAGACGCAGACTCGTGTTTAGACTTTTGAATCTGTGAAGCGCCGTGTTGTTTCTTTTTGTTAGGCTCGTGTTTGGCATGGGAAATGTGTTTTAAAGCATACTGCAGCACGTCCAGGCAGCCGTGTGTGGCTGTGCGTTGTTGTATGCGCGCCCTATTATGCGTGTTAATACGCTCTCTTGAGTGCAGTGTGAGTCCATGCACGCCTGCAGCAAGCGACTGCTGTGTGGCATTGTGCAGGCAGTTGACTGCAGCAGGGTCCATGGTCTGCCGGTCCACACCATTGAAGCAACATATCACATCACCAACACGAGCTGCGCGCGCAGGGCTGCAGACCTGCAGTACAGTGGTACGACCTGCAGTACAGCGGTACAGAGGTACGGCCGCAAGCGCAAACACCAAAAGCATGTTCATGCAAGCACCTTGTAGTATGCAGTGCTGTTGGGCCCCTCCTGCTTCCCGGCGTGGTGCTTCTTCTTCTTGCGCCCACGGTGCTTCTTCTTGCCTGTGCCCTTGTCGTCCTGCTTGCCTGCAGCCGCCTTAGCCGCTGCACCCTTGGCACCTGTTTTCTTGCTGCCGCTCCTTGTCCTGGGCATGCTTGCCTTGGAACCACCAGGCCCTCCCTTCCCCCGCGTCCTTGCAGCCACCTCCTGCTCACTGTCAGCATCGCCTGAGCTGGGCCCTGCTGCCTGCTTGGCACCCGCCTTCGTGCTCTTGTCACCTGCCCCTGCTGCCACACCCTTGGCCTTGCCAGTGCCATCCTTGCCAGCCTTTGCTGTCGAGGCGGCACCAGCCGCCTTGTGTGCTGCTCCTCTACTTGAGGCAGTACCAGTGCCCTTGCCCTCAGCAGCCCCTGCTGCACCATCACCGGTAGTCGTCAACAGGTTAGGAGCCTGCTCCCTCTCACCCTTTGAGTGAGGGTGAGAGTGATCCGTGTGAGAGCCGCCAGAGTAATCTGAGCGGTTCGAGCGCTCTGTGTTTCCCTCATCCTCGGACTGGTCTGAGTGGTTGCCCGAACCACCCTGTGAGCGGTCATCTCCGGAGCGGCCCTTGTCCTCCTTCTCACCACCCTCCCCTTCAGAGCCTGACGCTTTCTTGGCTGCCTTGCCAGCTGCAGGCTTGGCCCTGGGCCTGGGCCTCGGGCGGGCAGCCCCCTTCGGCTTGGGCTTTCCAGCGGGTGAAGACTTGGCTGCTACTGCCTCCAGTGCCTTGGTGGTTAGCTTCTTAGCCCGGTTCCCACGCCCCAAGGGCCCCTCTGGCACCTTCTCCTTCTGCGGCTCGTCTTCACTGCTGCTGCCACCGCCACTGCCGCTCTCCACCTCACTGCTGCGCGCACGCTTGTGTGGCCGGCATGGCCGCGGCTGTGCCTCACCGCCCTCGCCGCCGCCACCGCTGGCGCGCCGCTTTGCGCGCGCGCGCTGCGCACGCCGGCGTGCCTTCTTCCGCGCCTCCTCTTCAGAGTCCTCCTCCTCCTCCTCCTCACTGCCTCCTGGGCCTGAGCCGCGCTCGCTGCCTGACTCACTCCCAATCTCTGTGACTGTGATGCGGCCGCGGCGGCTGACCGGCGACATGGGCAGCTTCTGGGCGCTGCCACGCCGCATGCCCGCACGGCCTGTAAGGGCAGGTGCCACCACCCGGCCACTGAACAACTTGACGACACACCAAGCGTGGCGACAGGTTGCTGCGGCATGTGCGCCATCATCCTATCGCATGCCTGTGCACTGCTGTGTGAAACAGGACGCCTGGCCATGCACTCAGCCCAGAGCGCCGTGCACAGCCAACAAGCACGGCAGTCGCGATGCAGCGACAGGCACACCAGCCAGCAACCAGCATCACAAGCTACATGGCGCCTACCTTTCCCGCGCTTAGGCGTCAGGGCCTTGTGGGTGGGGCTAGCCGCAACCACTGGCTTGACGACCAGCTTGGGCTGGAGCTTGACGCCAGGGGGTGCTGCATCGGATGGGGCACAGACAGTGCAGCCGCCATCATCAGCATGGCGCATGGCTTAAGCTCCCACATGTCGTCATGTGATTCTGCTGATTGATGATGGGCCCATGGTGGCTGCTACAACAGACACCATCTGGCAGGCGCTCCAAACAGCCTGCACTTGGTCCTCACCTTTGCCCCAAGCCAGGGAAGCAGCCACTTTGGACCTGCGCTTGGGCAGCTCACGCAGGTGATGGTCCTCATCCTCCTTCTCCTCCTCCTCCCCTTGCTCCTCCTCCTCAACCCCCTCGTCATCCCCGTCTCCCCCTTGATCACCGTCACCCTCACTTCCACCGTTGCCAACTGTCTTCTCCTTCTTGGGCCGACTGGCTGTGGCCTTGCTGGCCTTGCTCTTTCCAGCTGTTGCCTGCTTGCCCTTCAGCTGACCATCAACCTGCTTGTCCTCATGTGCATCAAGCCCCGCTGACCCATCGCTGGGGCTCTGGCCATCGAGGCTTGGCACGGCATTGGGGTCCTGGCACATAGGGCTTGGGCCACCGTCATCATCAGTGGGCTTTGTGGGTGGAGGTGTTGGAGGCCTGCTGCTGCCTGCAGCTGCCATGCGTGCAGCCAAGGCTACAGCAGCCGCTGCGTTGCTGTTGGGCGTGAGCAGGGAGGGGGCCTGCTGCAGGTCTGTCATGCCTGCGGGCTGCCCATGACCATGGACAGCAGGAGAGCCAGCCTGAGCTGCAGCGCCTGTGTGTCCATTGCTCATGGGCTCCGCCTCTTGAAGCTGTAGGTCTGCAGGCGCCTTGCCATGATCTGCAGCTGGTAGCGCAGCATGGTCATATCCGACTGCATGCTGCAGGCCGTCAGCAGGCATGGGTGGATCGCCGTTGGCATGCTTTGCTTCCATGCTGACAGCGTCTGGGTCTGCTGCTGAGTACCAGGCTGAGCTGTGGCTATTGCCTGGGTGCCGCTGGTTAGCACAGGTTCATGCACGCTTGCTGGCCACTGGCATGGCCGCAGCCGGCGAGCAGCATGCCTTCAGTTGCTTGATCAACACGAACACTGCACGCAACCATGGCACAGTCATTGGGCACGGGCGCATGTTGGGGTCGCACCCCATCGGCATGCGTCAACTGCATGTGCCTTCTTCTCATCATGCGTTGGTGCTCAGAGCTGACCTGCCACAACCAGCATAGATCCAGCCCAAGCAATAGCTTATAATCAATAATCAAGTTGCAACAGCGCACATCCACGTACCAAGCTGACGTAGGTCAATGAGTGGTGACAGACCAAGTTGCAAACGCGCAGCTATCTGTACAGTCAACACAGCGTTCCAATTGCGTGGATACGTTGCGGGGACGTGAAATACAACTGTTTTTCCTTCAACTGCTCTTGTTCCGCTTCCGACATAAGTGAGATATGACTTGTACTGGTTTATGATTTGCATCGTGTGGTTGTAGTCACCGCCTGCCTCATGGAGGGGGCCCGCTGCGCATCGGGCAGCTGCGCCTGCTTCTGCCTCCACAGCCTGCTCTTGGCCGCATCATCTAGTGGCCGCCTCATCTATCTAAAGATCCAAAAACTGCAGGTTCCGCCCAGTACACTAATCAGTTCACTACATTACACGCACTTTAACTCCAACGAACATCAGTGTACCGAACCATGTGTTACATCTCCTTCGTTGTTTTCCAGGTGAATTAATCACATAAACAAGCAGTAGAACCACTGCATGCGATGGCGGAGGGCAAACTTTGCATCTCCGTGATTGGTACGTGAAGATGCTATGTGGACTATCTGTCATACCGTAGGGCGCGTCAATATACTGACAGCGCTGTGTCTAGGGAGTGCCCCTGAACCCAAAAGCTCGCCCACCTTTAGCTCCTTTGTCTGTGGGTGCAGAGGCGCGGAATGTGCTCGCGGACACGGACGCGGAGCTCAGCTTCTACGTGCGTTTGCGCATGGGCGCTGCAGAGGTACGTGACAGGCCTTGGAGCATGAGTACAACGCTTCTTGAAGGGTGCAGCCCAGCACCAAATAACTTGTGTGTGCTGCGCGCTGTCTGCGTGTCACAGGTCAAGACGGATGTGGCCCGGAACTCTGTTGCACCCAAGTTCCTAAAGGACGTGAGGATGGGAGTCGCCAGCCCAGAGACCGACGTGCTTCGGGTGCGCAGCGCTGCAGAGCGATGCGCTGGGCTGGTTCCAGACGACACGACTTCCACTGCCACACAAGTGCATGATGCTGGCAGCATGTGCGCTTGCATGGCATGCGCCGGTCTGCTGCACGCAAGCTGCCCAGCACCAGCACGCCCACATGCAGTCATGCTTGCCTCCCGCTGCAGATTGAGCTGCTGCAGTGTGGGCCACGTGGGGACCTGGTGGTAGGCAGTGATGAGCTCCAGCTGTCATCCATCCTGAACAAAGGCACGATCGTGCACTGGTTCGAGCTGACCACGTTTGACGAAGAAGTCACCGCAGAGCTGTGCCTGGTGCTGCGTTACCTGCAAGGTGGGGCTGCTGGCAGCGATGCAAGCACTGACTGGCTGCTGTTAAGTTTGGTGGTTTCTGAGTGATTTCCTGAGGGGGCAGGGACATGGTGCGCAGTACGCAGCAGCAAACCAGGCCACTCACCTGCGTGCACATGGCCACTGCTATGGCAGGGTGCTGGGCGCAAGCAACTCTTGCTGCTGGCGTGTGCCCGCTGCATCGCATCCCGTTCTTGAGTACAGAGCGTGCACTCATGTGCCCTGCACCCACACCCCCCGTTTGCATCCTGTGTGTGCAGCGGGCGCGAACCGCCCCATGACCCCCTCCTATGCCCTGGCGGCCCGGGACGCCAAGCAGCGCGCCATCGACAGCGCGCCCCAGCAGCCGGAGGCCCCAAAGCTGCAGGCATCCAAGGCACTCTTCACAGATCTGGAGCCAAAGCAGGACCAGGCACCTGCCACGCCCCTGCCCCCAGCCCCTGCCCCAGGCAGCGCACTGGCACCCAACACCCCTGCCCGCCCGGCAGCCAACCCTTTCCAGCCGGCGTCCGCACCCCCCAGCCCAGGGCTTACAGCTCCAAGCACAGTGGCAGAGCCAGAGGTGGCGCCGGCACCAGGGCGAAGCCGTAAGATGCCAAATTGGATCACCAGCATACACATCCCGCTGCCCCTTGCGCTCGCCGGTGGGGCACTCATTGGTGCAGCCATCGCACTCATCAAGAGCCGAGGCGGCTCGGGGGAGTCTGGTCTTGAGGCCATTTGCACGATGGGCGTGTGCGTGGGCCGTGATGGCAAGCGTGGGCACTTAGAGGAAGAGGTGGTGCTGCAGCCCGGCTGCCGGCTGCGTGTGCCGGTCAGAAAGCACTGAGAATAGACCCCTGGGCTTGCACGGGGGTTATAGGCGAGCTGAAGAATGGTTCATGCTTACAATTGGACAAAGAACAGGGAATAGGCACAGCGCATTGCTGGACTCATTCTGAGAACCGCGACCATGATGACTGCGTAGAATGCCAGGACCCCCTGCAGGTCTGGGGTCATGGTCGCAGCGCATGGGTGGCTTTAGTAACTGAAGAGCATGGGGACTGGTGCAAAGGCTTCTAGGTTTGTGATGCATAACTTATCAAGTAGGACCTGGATCAAGACGCTGCCATGGTCATGAGCTCAAGGCGAGAGCAGCCGCAGTGGCAGCAGCGTTGTGACATGCGCATGATTCGTTGCCGTGTACAGGGGGGTGGGATGGGCCACATGGCCCCACAGCTTTGGGCAAGCTGGACACTGCTTGTTGACAAGGCTTCTGCAGGTACTGTAAACCTCACAAGGCCGTGCTTGTTCCGCTGGCACAGCGGGGCTGCCCCAACATGCAACCTGATTGCCCCAACTGTGCATATGCATATGTATGTATTAATCTAGTAACACGGACGAAGAGAAAGAGACGGGGTGCATTCGAACCACTCGCACCCGGCACATTGGCACGGGGCGCCCCTCCATTTAGGGCCCGTCCCACCCGCACAGGGCCTTCCACATTGACGTCTCCTTCCACCGCTTCCACCTGCAGCTAGATGGCGGGGTGCTTGGGCAAGTGCACCTCAGCCCCCTGCTCCGTGATCCATGACTGCCGTACGACAGTCACGCCCACGGAGCATGCGCGCTCCCCGGCATAATTGACCGTGGTCTTGTATGTCGGGTTGTGGTTGTGGTCCAAGCCGTTGACTACAACCACATTGGGGTGGTCGCGCGCGAGTTGCTGCATGCAGACATACAAGACCCTCCACTCCCTCAACCTGCCCTCCCTCTGGGAAGGGGCTCGCTGGGCATCGGGCAGGTTCTTCTGCTTCTGCCTCCATGCCTTCATGTATGTATATCTGTGCTTATCTTTTGCCATCTTCGAGTGAATCGAATTGAAGGAAAAAACCCTGCCTGGGAGCAGGGCATGGTGCTCGTGCGCACATGACATCATGCTCCTCTATGACTCATCCCTTCGCTGCGCCTCTCTCAAAACAGCCATTCTCATAACAGCGCTCTGCAAGGGTCCGACAAAGCCACCAACAGCGCGCCCCTGCATCCCACCCTTCAACCAGAGCAGTAACTCCAAGCATCTGTAGCACCAGCACACACCATGAGTACCACAAGCACCACGGCGGCAACCGGCTGGACTGCCCCCTTTGGCCGCCGGCCCCCTGTCATGTCTCCACCTGCCCCGCCCCTACGCCTCAGCCTCTTGAACTTCATCTGGGGCCTGCTTATCAAGGTGGCCCACTTCTTCATCTGGGCTGCTCAGCTGCCCTTCATGTGAGTGTGGGTCAGCACCAGCGCGAGCCCGCATGGGTGTTTATTTGGCACCAGTGCCCATGCATGGGGCACAGCCGCAGGCTTGCAAGCAGGTGCAGCCGCCCACTCATGCACACTGCATGCAGACTCGCTTTGGCCAGCACTTTGCTGGAGGTGGGAACAGAGAGCTCCTTGCATCTTTGGCCATGATGCCTTTTGCTCCAATGCGCTCGATGGCTGGAATGCTACAAACGAATTCAGGCAGCTGCGTTCCAGGTGCCAAACCAGATGGCCCAGTGCTGTTGCCATGGCTGATGGCAGCCCCCATGTAGCTGCTCACATGCCACATGCCCTGCTGCACTTGCAGGTTTACACGTGCCATCACCCCGGCGTCCTTCAAGACCTACGTTCAGCAGGCTGGTGACCTGGTGTGGAGCTTCACAGGACCTGTCATCAACTGGCTGTATGACACCTCCTACTGGGCCTTTGACACTGCCGACTACTGGGCGAGTCTGGCCATACCATTGCCAAACCACTTTTGTGCTTGCTCGTAGCTGTGTCGTTATGCCCGCTGCTTCCTGCCTCCCATTACATATCAGGCCATGCAGCGCCAGCTTTATTCTGTGATGCATAACTTGTGAACGGCCTGCACCTCAAGTGCATCTGTCAGCTCGACTGCTTCTGCCTATCATCTCAATGAGCTCGTCTTCATGTATACTTGCTGCATGCAGCTGGACCGCATCTCACGCCAGGTGTGGGGCGTGCACAACGCCAACATCCGCCACTTCAAGGTTGCCATGGAGGTGAGCGTGCTGCACCAATGAATGGCTGAATGGTTCACCCAGCAGCAATATCCAGCAACTGAGACTGCTCGACAGATCCCCGCTGCGGGAAATGCCTTGCCCTTGCCTTGGACGTATGACCTGCACGTGCATGCCACCCCTTGTCAATGCACGGCATGTGTACTGCCCACGTGCAGGCATACTTGCGCTTGATTGAGCGCAAGGCGACCCTCATCGAGCATAATGGCTTCTCAGGCATCCCCATGGCTCTAACAGGCAGCAGTGCCAAGGCTGCATAGATTGGCGCATAGCGCACAGGAGTGGCGTCCGTGTTTTGTATCCAGCTTCTATCCACCTGGCTTTGGAGCAACGCCACGCAAGTGTGCGGCTCGCTACCCCCTGTGATATGGGCTACCTGTTCACTCAATTGTTTGTATCTATTGGTTTCCCAAAACAAGCCTGTTGCTTACAGGGGCAAGCGCGCGCCTGCAAGATGTGTAACGATGTCTATGCATTGTGCCCCATTCTTGAGACAACACAACAGCTGGCATCCATTCCAAGAACTCGGCACATCTCCCTGCTCTCAATGCAGCAGGCCAGCAACATGTTGTGTCGCATGCGTAATCCCAACCTCCCCTCCTGTGTCCAAAGCCATGCGACACAGCAATGACAGTGCTGCCTCAGCTGACTGGCGTCTCCTCCGTTGGGCGATCCCATTGCGTCTTCATCGTCTTCTTGTGATCTGTGTACACACAGCAGCAGCAATTTGATTAGCAGCGGAAGCAGATGGCAGCAAGCACAGTGTGTGCACCAGCTAACAACACAACCACCCCGGCCAACCTCAACATACACATGAACATGTACAAACGAACGATCATACAGCATGCTGACCTGTCAGCTGTTATGCAGACATTGGTACATGCACACGATCATGCTATGTTTGAAGTGGCTCACAGTAGTATGTCCGGCCCTGCTGGTCTTGTGCTGACGCCCAGCCTGCTGGTAGTGGTGCCTCATCTGCATGTACATAATACAGCATGAGCAATACACCTTGTAAACAGGTCATTGTTGATTTGTGTGTAGCGAATGCTGTGGAGGCTGCAACGCAAAAAGAGCAGGCGCCCCCCCCCCCGCCCCCCCGGGGGGCATGAACCACCAGCACACAGTCAGGCATGTCGCATACCCACCAATCTCCATGACTGCAACTTTGGGAATGGTCACGCTGGGGTCCTGGTTGTGCAGCTCCTCTGCCTTCTTCATCATCTCTTCGTAATCGAGCCCTGCTTGCTCTGCCGCATTCTGTGTAAGGCAGTGCCATGCAAACCCGCCCAGTGATCAGTGAATCAAGCATTTGCGCATCAAGAGTGCACGAGCACAGTGTGCAGGGGTCGCACTATGCACATTGCCATGGCCCTAAAGCAGCATAAGCAAGCGTACATGCCATTCTTCAACAACAACTAGCAAGCCCAGCAGTGGTACACGGCGACACGTGCCTTGACATGGATGTGGGTACACAGCTGCATGGCACCATGCCGTGTTATGCGCCTCACCTTGGCATACTCCCTTGCCCGCTTCTCCAAGTCCGCTGTGTCCACCTGCTTTGCTTTCTTTGCTGCCAGCTCCTCTGACCAGTATTGTGGTGGCCTCCAGATGAATGCGTTGTCTCCATAGATTTGCCTCCAGTTCACTGTTCCACTCGAGCAGTTCGCTGCTTGATGCCCAAGCTGCGATCAAGCAGGGTTTGGGCGTCCCATGCGATATTAGCGTGCAGTGCACACCAAGCCTCCTGACAGCAAGGCAGCTCGTCACGCTCTAGTGTGCATGTGCCGGACGCTTCCCAGCCCTTGCGCATCGCACCTGACCGCACAGGTTGCATCCATCTTTATGCCATGTGGGGTCTCGCCGAAGCTTATGGTGCATCTCCATGGTGGCGAGATGGTGTGAATCAAAGCCACAGGCGATGAAAGGGGTGGTGGTGCGAGGTGATCTGACTGGCTTGCGGCACCCAGTAAGCTACCAAGGGACAATCACACGCGGTCTGAATACGCAAACACGCAAACGCGAGAGGCACAAACGTATGACCGAAAACAATGAGCATCGTGGTTTTTGTTCGGTTTGTTTTCAGCGCTGCCGGTGTGGGAGCGTCTTTCTTATGGCAGCAGGCATTCTCAAGGCCCAGGGGGCCTCTCTGGTTGGGTCCCGCCAGACGCGGCGTGTGCGCGCTGCAGGGTAACGCGCGATGCCTTATTTGCACTCCGATCACTGAATTACAATTGGCTGGGCGCAATGGATTGACATGATGTTGTGGTGACGGGGCTTTGCAGGGTGTCTGATGGCAGCCAGCCCAAGATCTGGATGCCTTCTTCTGAAATCAAGTGGGTTGTTTGCCAGTGCGGCCCTCATGCCATGGTGGAGGCATCCGTGCTTCATAATGGCCCTGCCCGTGCACGATGGGCATGGAGGGACGCTTGATCGCGCGTGCGATGCTTGCAGGTACGACCTAAAGTCCAAGAACGAGCACGCCCCCATCGTGTGCAGCCAGGGGCCCCCACCCCCCAACCCTCTGGTGATTGAGCGGTTCCAGGGCGTCGTCTCCCAGCTTTTCCAGCAGGTGCGGGGTGCGCCGTGGTGGCGTGCAATGCATGAGCTGCGCCTGGCATCGGGGCACCCCAGCACCTGTTGTTCATCATATCTGCATGACACTGCCATGGGCGCGAGCTGACTCCACACGCATGGCGCATGCATGCATGGCGCTCTCGCACGCAGCGCATCGTCCGCCTGGGCGGTGCTGTGGACGATGACATGGCAAACCTGCTGGTGGCCCAACTGTTGTACCTGGACTCTGTGGATGCCAACAAGGACATCACCATGTATGTCAACTCACCCGGAGGGTCAGTCACAGCAGGTACGTTGGTGAGCAGGGTAGAGGCGTGCAGCCATGCTGGGCGTGGCTCCTTGCATTTGCTGTAATACACCAGCCTGAAGTACTGCATTTCGCGGGGATGGTTCGTGGCTGGGAGGGGTGGCACTCGAGTGTGCACTGCTGCACGATGACATGGTGCTTGTCCTATGGCTGTGTCCATGCATGCAGGTATGGCAGTCTTTGATACAATGAGGCACATCCGCCCTGATGTCAGCACGTGCTGCATCGGCCTGGCAGCATCCATGGGTGCCTTTATCTTGGCGTCAGGGCAGCAGGTGAGCAACGGCGTGCAGTGTTCTGCCTGGCAGTTGGGGCACTGCGGAAGCCGGCCACATGCAGCATGGCTTCATGTCGTTCATGACAACCCCATGTTCATGCATGACTCAGCATGTGCAGCGCACGTCATGTCCGAGGCTGTGATGGTTTTAAGTTACGGATACTGAACAAAAAAATGTTGACAAACTATGTTGCCTTCCTGCTGAGCCTCCCTCACTGCATGTGCATGCATTGGTGTCCCTGAATGAGCAATTGGGCATGAGTGGCGAAGATGGGTTTTTTTGCGTTTCTGAACAACAACGATGTTGACAAACATGTTGCCTTCCTACTGAGCCATTGGCATGAGCACAGCATCATGCAAACATGCAAACACGTTGCTTTCGGCGCTCCCTCCTGCCTGCTGTGCAAGTCTGCATTTCTTGATCTATTGTTGATCTTCCTTGGTTGTCCTTGCAGGGCAAGCGCTACAGCCTGCCCAACTCCCGTATCATGATCCATCAGCCTCTGGGTGGTGCCCAGGGTCAGGCGACTGATATCGAGATCCAGGCCAATGAGATCCTGCACCACAAGCTCACCCTGAACGGCTACCTGGTAAGTGGACCCGTGTGGCCTTGTGGCAGATGCAGGTGGTGGAGGCGCTGCTTAATGTTGTGCTGTATGCGCTTGCGGGCGCCCTGCCGCCTTGGTCGCCACCTTCCGTGCAGCAACCATTGTGATCCGGCTGCGCGCGCAGGCCCAGTTCAGCGGGCAGAGCATGGAGACCATCACGCGCGACACCGACCGCGACTTCTTCATGTCACCCCAAGAGGCCATTGAGTATGGGTTGATTGATGCTATCATCGCCAAGCCCCAGCTGCTGCAGTCGCGCGACGTCGCTGTTGCAACTGCATAAAGGAACCTGCAACAGGTCGACTCACACCTTACAGCTGGCTGGCTTTGATGACTGCGGCTCGGCGTTCATGTGTAGGTGTAGCAAGCAGCACAGGCCCGCTGCACATGTAGGTGTGCTCACACCCATGTGTGTGACATACCACGTCGCATCCCTATTCTTTTAGACCTGGCGTGCCTGCGGTTGCTGCGCTCTAGGTTTGTTGGGTCGCAAGTCAAAGATGCTTGCCTGGGGGGAAACTGCGGGGATGGCTGGACGGCTTCTATTGCAATGACCAGAACGTGTAACATTCGTCTGACAGCTGAAGGCCGTGAGGCACCGCAAAATTCGTTATGGGAAACAGCTGCTTTTTAAGGCAGCCCCCACCACCAGGTTTACTCTGTACATGCGGGCCCCATACGTTTGAAGACCCTCCTCGCTTCGCCCCCCTCCCAGAGAAAAGAATAGTTGAGTTCACTACGCCCGGCCCCCGAGCCTGACAATGTTGCCGCTGCTGACGTACTTCATGTCTTGATCACAGTCTCGCCTTGCGATCACACATGATGTATCATGGCGTGAATGGTGTGCGCTCGCACCAGCCCCCACCACGCGCACACAACCACAGGCGTGCTGCGCTCTGTGGCATGTAAGTGCGCAAATGCAATAGACTAGTTGTTGGCCTTGCTGCTGGCCCCGTTCTCTGCCTTGTCAATCTTCTCGGGCGCCTTGTTCGCCGCCTGCTGCATGGCCGTGACCTTGCGGTAGTTGTAGTAGCAGACGCCCACAAATGCAATGCCGTAGCCCACCAGCTGTGTCTTGGTCACAGGAGACCTACGGGTCGGAGCCAGGCCAAAACCGCAGCAAGGTCAGGTCACACAGCACGTTGGTGGGCTGCAGGATGCCAGGTCCTGCGCATGACATGCCACACTGCAACAGCCTTCTGCATGTCCTTCGTCATCCACATGACGCCAGCAAAGCCCCACTCACCCCACCCCCATTTCACCCCCTTTGCTCCTCCCACAGCGCACGACACATCCACGCACCCATACAGCACGACAGACAGCAGGATGAGCAGCCAGTCCTTGACCACGCCGGCCACATTCATCGTCAGTGCGCTTGTCTTGCCGATGAGCAGGAATACAGACATGTTGAGTGCTGCATGGGGGTAGCGGTTAAGCGGTTGGTTGGTTGCATGGTCGGATTGTGGGAATGGTGGCTGCAGTTGCGGCTGGTGATTGGGATTTCGGGACTTGGAGCTAAGGCTGCTGCTCGCAAAAGGCGGGCCGCTGCACTCTGTCAGACAGGTGTCGCAGAAGCAGCAAATGCACATCTGCACTGCAAGCTGAGCTGCGCAGTACGCCCATCGGGTTTGCCTGGCCACGCAGCCAGCTATGGGCAGCAGCAGCACAGACGAACAGGCAGCTGGTCAGACCACGGCAGTCACACCGCCCAGATCTGCAGGTGCAGGAGGGCGTCAAATGCAGCACGCACCAAACGCGCACGCCGCTGATGCGAGCAGCAGGGGGATGTTGAGGTTGAGGTGAGGGTCGTTGACCATTTTGGGCAGCTCGATGTAGGTGAAGGGCAGGGCGAGGAACACGAAGCAGCATGGCGCGATGTGGTACAGCGTGGAGATGGGGTTCATCTGCGTGCAGGCCGTGCACCAACCACAGTGTGTGGGCAGCATCCAGGCGAAGCCAGTACCATGGTTGACAACATGATGATACTGATTTAACTTCATGCTGGCGATTTGGCTGGTGATGCTTTACGCTTACGATCCCGGAGCCTATGATGTCCGTGCTTACGATCCCTGCAGCACCGCAAGCCATGCTTGCGCAAAGCCATGCGATGATGATGCTTGCGATGCACTGCTGTGATGCGACTGCCTCACAGTGTTGAGATCCACCAGGATCTGCAGTGATGCTGGGCTCACGCACGCCCCTGTCGGCTGTGGCACACGCTGCGCCAGCCGTATGGGTGCGTGATCCACATTGAATGTGGCTGCTGCTCAGGAAGCGAGGCCCGCTGCATGAGCTGCACCCTTCAGTCTGGTGAGCCCACCCCCTGGCGCTCTTGCGGACCCCTTGTCCCAGCCCCCACCTTGATGCCACGCTTCTGCAGCAGGATCTGCACAAGTGTGAGGCGCACACTCTCCGTGCAGATCGATGCGACTTGCAGCATCACGCCAAAGGCCACAAAGAGGATCTCGCCTGCAGGAGTGACGCCATCCAGTGGACACACTGCCTTCAGCACCTCTGCCTCAGCTCCATGTGCACCAGCAGCACGCTGTCATCTGGCACCAGCATGATGTGTGTGTGCAAGAGGCATCAGCACGTGCCCTAGCAGGGGTCATACCATGTGCCGGTGTCACAGAGCACCGGATGTGCAGCAGCAACCACGGGGACGTGCGCAGCCACACGCACCATACGACGCGATCGCGATGCCGGTGCCCACCACAACCATGTTCAGCCCCGTAGCCACAGTGAACTTCTCAGTTCCAAAGAGCACGCCCACACAAAACACAACCATAGGCATCGATGCCTGCACGGTGCCCGAGATGCTTGGCAGCTAAGTCCCAACTCCAGTCTGCCCCCCCCCCTCGTGATCACACTGTGTGCATGAGTGCGGCCATACAGCGCGGCAGGCAGCGTGCACACCTCTAGTCAAGATGCCACAGCTGACAGTCAAGATGCCTTGCGATGCTACCCCGCAGGTTACCAACACCTCCCCGCACCTTCAACATCTGGATGAATGACACACTCAGGTAAAGGTACGCAGCATTGCCCGTCCACAGTGTCCCCGCAAACAACAAGCCGATGGGCAAGATACAGCTGCATGGCATTTGCAGGCGGGTGCGCATGCGCACGATCTGTCACGCATGCTTGCATGCGCATACTGTCATGTGGGCGCGCGTTTCTGCTTGCGGCACGGTCAAGTACACCATGCCCATGCTGCCACAGGCCCCAGATTGTACCCCCAGCAGTCAGCGTACAGACTGGTGCAGGCCGCTTTTGAACTTGACTCACCTCAGGTACGTGTCAGCTGAGATGGGGGTGGCCTCGGCCCAGCCAAGGCGCACAATGATGAACGCGAGGACGGAGCAGAAGAGCATATGGGTGCAGGTGAGCGCGACGGGGTAAGGGAAGCCCGACAGCGACAGCACGTATTTGTTCACCAAGATGACTGCTGCAGAGAGGAAGATCCACATGAACATGTAGCTGCGCGGACGACCATTGCATGATTGGCGTTAACAAGGATGCTGGCGTGGCTGTGCTTGCACAACACCCCCTGACGCAGCTGAGCAGCAGACGCACCCATATTGAATTAGCAGCTGCACACGCAGGCTCTGCTGGTGGCTGGTTGACCCAGCCACCTCGGCCTTTCCGTTCTCCTGGGCCATGGTTGAAATAGATCGGTGGCTAGCTCATTCAGGCTAAGCTGTCTCCGGTGCTAGTGATAGATGAGCCAATGTGGCAGGAATTGAGCACGACAACAGGGCAAACAAACACCCCAAAGCCAACCGCAGGTGGTTGGTTCCGACTGGTGGAACGATTCGAGGTATCAAACGCAGACATACGGCGAGGAATGGCGCGTATTCCCTTGCATGCGCTGCATTCCTTGCAATCGTGGAAGACTCCACGATAGTGTGATAAAAACGAACCCTATATTCGTTGCGTTGCTGATCTTACGAAGAGCTTGGGATCACTAGATATGTTGCTGCAGCAGCTGCAGTTGTTACCCTAGTGCGTTCCCAGGTGGGTGTGCACAGGATCTGTGCGATACGGGGTGCATGTATTCTTCTAATTGCTGCCATATGTAGGCTTTGATGCTCATGTCTGTCTTCCTTGCTGGGGGTAATATGATGGACACGAGTCATCCACGCACACTTGAAGGCTCCTCCGATCTGAAACAACACACACTCTGTCCCGCAGACTGGGTACTTTTGTCGCTCAACGAGACAATGTTGAGACGAGCCGGAAGCCTGGCGGTGCGCGCCGCGCTGGCGAGCACTGAGCACTTAGCGGGGCAGGCCTCCACCTCTTACGCGGTGCAAGGTGCTGTGATGGCTGGTCTGGAGGCCCCATGCAGCTCACATGTGCGGCGCATGCTCGCGGCCGGGTTGCGGCGTAGCTTCTCCAGCGAGCCCAAGAGCATGCTGGGCGGTGGTGCCAACATGGCGCCCTCCATGCATATCCTGGAGGAGGCTGCTGAGGCACGAATGCAGAAGATCAAGAGCCGGGCGGAGCACCACCCAGCCTCAGGCACACGGAGCGTTGTGTCACGGGTGTTTGGCGTGCTTGCGGATGCCATCGGGATCTCTTTGCTGGGAGCTGTGACATTTGCGGGATATTACACATACGCCTATGACAATGTGGCTGAGCTGGAGGATCAGCTCAAAAAGGCCAAGGAGTCGCTGGCGGCACCTGCGCCAGGGGCCGTCCCGCCCTCACCTCCTCCAAGCGCTCCTGGCGCAACACCCAGCACGAGCAGCAGTAGCGGCAGTAGCAGCAGCAGCGGTGCGGCATCTGCAGCACCCGCAGTGCCAGTGCTTACACGCGTGTGGGCCGTGGCCATGGAGCAGTATCTGGGGATCCGCAAGGCCATCAGTCGTCAGGTGCGCACAGGTGGCTGGGCATGTACGGCACCAGGGCATGCATGATGCTTGCAAG
>BDCZ01000302.1:0-10890 GCA_001662365.1 Chlamydomonas applanata | reverse complement strand
TGGGGGGTGGGGGGTGGGGGGTGGGGGTTCTACACCTACACGGTGAGAGTGTGTGAACACAGCCATTGGTGCACAGGGCCTGACCATCCTGAGCAAGCGCCTCGTTTGCAGAGCCTATGCGAGCATCTCTGCCTGCATTTCATCCAGGCCTTTGCTTACTTGGGTGCCTGATCTGAAATTTGGACACACACAGATCAAGGAGTACACAGATCCGACATATCACAAGCTGCTGCCTGACATGGCACCAGAGCTGCGTGGCAGGTGCGGGCATACACAGCAGTTCGGCGAACGTCCCGCGGCCCCCCTTATCCCCCGAAGGGTGGCCAGCGGCCCACCGGCCTGGAGCACCCAGGCACATCACGCGTGCACTCACTGGCGCTCTGTCACTGCTGCACGTGTGCCGTGTGCCATGTGCCGCATGTCTGTCATACATGGCGCACGCGCTGCACGCTGTCATGGCAGCTCGTATTACTGGGGTTCTGAGGTGGCCATGCCTGCTGACTGGCTGCTCAAGCGGTGCTGGCCCCATGCGAGCACCGCCTCTTGCATCTTGACTCAGACTGCCTCTCCTTTGTGCTTGGGGCTGTTTCAGGATCAAGACACTTGTGCTCGACCTTGATGACCTGCTGATCCACAAGGAGTGGACGCGGCAGAGCGGATGGCAGCTGTTCAAGCGGCCAGGCGTGCAGGTGTGGGGTTTGGAAGCTGATGAAAAAGGGGGCCATGGGCAGGCATGGGTGCCGCTGGGCGCCTGGCAGCTGTAGGGCCAGAGAGGACACACAGCAGTGCGGCTGTGCAGGGACTGGCTAATGGCGTCAGCAGAGTAGGCGGCAGCACCGTGCCACTCATATGCCTAGCGGTGCCATCCAACGCCACACCAGAGGCGCTTGATGTTGCACTACATGCTGCAGCTGTTCGCACCTGGCCCCAAAGTGCTGCGCACACATCACAAGAACACGCTCCCTTGAGAGCACACAGACATGGCTGCGTACACCCGCCCCGTGCCCAGCCATCCCCCCACCTCCTGATGCACACGGCCGCACCCTTGCCTGCTCAGGACTTCCTGATGGAGATGGGAGGATACTATGAGCTCGTCATTTTCACAGACTCGCCCGCCACGTATGCAGAGCCCATCATCAGCAAGCTTGACCCACACAGGTGGGTGGCGCGCGCCAGCTGAGAGTTGGTGTTGCTGATTACTCTGCTGATTACTTGAGCCTTTAGTTTTACTTGAGCGTTTAGGCTTGGGGATCGCGTGTTCCCTTGTTGAGAAAGGATGTGCGGGCTGCCTGCAGTTGTTGATAGATGCGGCAGGTGAAGTTGTGGGGTGAGGGGCGAGGTTTTGAGGGTCCAAGGGTCGGTGTAGCAGGTGGGGTTGAGCGCGGAAGGCAGCGGTGGTGCAGAGTGCATGAGTGGACGGGGCTGCGTGATGGAGTGAGCGATGGGGCTGCGGGAAGAAAGGGGCGTGTGGAGCTGCAGCAGGGACTGTTCGTGGTTGCCTGCTCGGGATGTGGTGATGCGGGCAAGTACCGGCAACGCCAGCAGCAGTTGGCTGGGCTGACAGCTGGCGGCAGCCACTTGGTCATCACTCAAGTCATCACTCAGGTCATCACTCAAATCGCCACTGCATACGGTGTGGCCCTTGATACTACATGCAGGGTGGTGCTGTACCGCCTGTACCGCCCCGAGACACAGTACCACAATGGCAAGCATGTGCGCGACTTGTCCAAGCTCAACCGTGACCTGTCGCAGGTGTGACGTTGCCATATGAGGCTGTGACTGGGTGACAGCCGGCAGCACGTGACATCTCACATTTAGTACCTGTTGCCTGTGGTTGCACCGCATGGGACGAGTGGGGCTGTTGACCAGGTAACTCATGCTGTAGCCATGTCCATTACCACACCAGTTAAGGTGTGGCCAGCTGAGCATGTTGAGCTTTTGAGCGTGCCACTCGGCACTGGTCTTTGGGCCCAACCACTTTGGGTGCACCTGATTGAACTTCATACACCTGCATCTGCCGGTGCATGACGACCTCGCTTTGGGTTTGCTCAAGAAACATGAATCAGAGTGCTTCACAATGAACGCAACGCATAACATGGATGGCCATGCGTGGCTGTGCATGGCGCTGCGCAGGTGCTCATGATCAGCGCCAACCCAGACGCGTGGGAATTCCAGCCTGAAAACACGCTCAAGCTGAAGCCATGGATCAAAGACACCACAGACACCACCCTGCTGGACCTCATCCCCATGCTGCAGCTGATTGCAACACGGGGCGTCAAGGATGTGCGGGACGTTGTAAGACCCTGACTGCTATATATGTATTCACCATAAGCTCCACTTGATTGTCTGATGTTTTGCTCTACAACCCTGTTCTTCTCTTTCATGTGATCAGGTGCTGTTCTAGTCATGCCCTGGTATGTGCTGCACTGCTTTGCTTTGGTTTGTTCTAATCCCTGGCATGGACCCCTGGCATACAGATGCAGCATACTGTACAACGTGTACATCCCTGCTGCTTCAAGAGCTAGGCCATGGAGTCGTTTGTACAGCTTGCTTGCACGTGTTTGCACCCTTTTGGACCCTCTTCCGCACTGCTGCGCTCCAGCCAGCGAAGCTTAGCTGGCTGCAGCTGGGAGCGTTTATCACCATAGCTTTGACCACCCACGTCTGTCTGTTACACTGCCAGGTACGGAGCTATGATGGTGAGGATGACATTCCCAAGGCGTTCAAGGCGCGCATGGCGGCAATGTCAGGCCATCAGAAGCAGCCCAAGCAGCGCGGCATCCTTGGTTCGCTTGCCAAGTGAGGCACACACGCGGTTGCTTAAGCAGACACACACAAGTTGCAGGGAAGGGAATTGCAGCACCCCTAATGGGAGACGCTGTAACAAGTCAAGTCACAAGTTGCAGCTTGCAGAGGTTCTCGAGAGCATTGCACAGTGCAGGAGGGGTATGGCATTAGGTTGAAGCCCCAACAGAGGCTTAGGCTGTTGAGGGGCCTGGCAGGCGGAGCGGATGGCACAGATGCCTGCGGTGGGAAGCATATGGGGCATGTCTTGTCTTGCAGGCTTGCAACGTCTTTCCTGAGCCGTGCTGGCATACATATACCGTTGTCGCATGGGTGCCGGTAGCCTGTCGCAGGGTGCACTACACCCATAGCATGGGTGGTCTGACTAAGTCTGGCAATGCATTGACGGGCTCATGTTGCATGGTTGAGGGTGGTGTGGTTGAGTGTGCTGCTTTATGTGTGGCAGTGCAGTCCCTGGCCAATGCTGCATGCAAGCTGTTGGAGTGGTCCACGTCTGTATGCGATGACAAGTCCATGCTGCCTGTCGGAGACAAGTACTGCCCACTGGACAGGCAGCAGACTGGCAATACAGGGTGGTGATGTCTAACGCTGTTGTAATCATGAAAGAGCGTCCAGTGCGCAGCATAACACCCCAGTGACACAGCTGTCCATGATTTCAACTGTTTTCAATCTCAAACACTGTCGTGTAGCATGCTGGTGTGTGGTCAAGGGAGCAGATGAAAGCTGGCATGACACAAACATAACATGAAGTGAGCTTCCTGAACCTAACAAGTCCTGTCTGTCTGGTGTGTTTATTATGTACATGCGCACAAGCTGCATATCTCAATCCGTTAACACCAGGCGATGATGTGCTGTGCTGGCAAGTGTATATGGGTGGGATGCGCCAGCTGCATTGCGCGTCATGTCATGGGGTACCTGAAGTGCTGGCGTGGCGCACAATGAGTTCCAGCTGCTCCGCAACACACCCTCGTTACACACCCATTTTGGCTGCAAGAAAGTGCTGAAGAATACAATTACAAGTACATACACAGGTGGTGTGACCTGGGATGTGCATACGATGCACATAAGGGGTATGCATGGAATGCACATCCGATGCACATGAGGCGCCCAGCTTCACGCCGCTTGAACAACCAGGTGCCAGCAGTGGCACACAACCCAACACACAAATGAGCACACGGAGCACGGACCAACCAAGAACCACACGCAAGTGTTGGATCGAAATCATTAAACAGCCGGAACACGAATGTCACTGCCAATTCATTTGTGCAAAGAATTCAGGCACGGCACGCTGCTCACGCAGTGCACCCTCCCTTACAGAGGCGGATGGAGGGGGAAGCAGGGAGCAGGGCAGTCCAGCGCACAGGGCGACGAGCAATGTGCACCCCACCCTCACCACAAGGCATTCCCGCCCCCCACCTTGACTCCTCAAGCCTGCTGTCATGCCTGCGCAGCACCTCACACGAGCAGCCTCTCCTGCCGTCCCTTTCTAGCTCAAACTCTTGGGACCCGCTGAGCCTCTCATTCCATTGCTGGGCTGCCGGGGACAAAGGCCGTTTCAGCAGCAGCACCAGGGGCCAGCACTGAACCAGCTGCAAGCTTAAGCCTTGACAGCGGCCTCCTTGTTAGCCATGTGCACGGCCAGGTCAACCACACGGTTGGAGTACCCCCACTCGTTGTCGTACCAGGAGATCAGCTGCGCACACACATGGGCAGGTTCCGGGAGACACATCTCAGTGTTTCGTGGGTGTGAGACCAAGACATGCTAATTGAACAGAGCCACGCCGTAGCTGACCTGGTGCACAGCTACTTGCCGTCCCCAGCCCCGGCTTGCGCCCTGGTCGAGAAACCATCCCAGACCGAACGCTTCGGCAGGCACATGCACAAGGCGGATGAGACACACACCCACACAGGCACACACAAGCGAGCGTACGAACTGCCAGACGCGCAGTCAGGGGTACAACTTGGCACACGCATGTCGCACGCCGCACCTTGACGAACGTGGGCGACAGCATGATGCCGGCCTTGGCGTCCACAATGGACGAGTGGGGGTCAGTGATGAAGTCAGATGACACGACGTCATCCTCGGTGTAGCCCAGCACCTGAGCGAGTGTGTGAACGAGTTGAGTTAGTGTGCGGACGTGCATGTTGGGCGAGTCGGGGTGACTGTGCGCGATAGCCGCTGGGGCTCGGAACTGAATCCACGTATCCACATGCACGTTGCATGCACTGCTGCGTGGGGCATGCAGAGTTGCAGACATGTATGCGTCCGACACCGTGGTGCCATTGAAACGTTCAAGCGGGCCCGATGCGCAGCGCCGCAGCCGGTATGTGTGTTCTGCCTACCCAGGTACCCATACGCTCACTCACCCCCTTCATCTCCCCCTCGGACGCGGCCTTGAGCGCGGCCATGATCTCCTCGTACGTTGTTGCCTTCTCCAGCTGGATCGTCAGGTCCACAACCGACACGTCGTTGGTGGGCACACGGAACGCCATACCCGTCAGCTTGCCCTTGAGCTCAGGCATGACCTGGGGGGAGTGGGCACAGGCACACAAAAGGAGTTGGCATGGGCACATGGGCCACTCCCAGGCGGATTGGGGGGATGGGGAAATACGTGCACCACTGGCACAAACTATGCAAAGTTCTGTGGCACAACTGGAGTGCAACTGCTGCAGCCACGCGCATGCTTGGTATACGCATACCTTGCCGACGGCCTTGGCAGCGCCTGTGGAGGAGGGGATGATGTTGGAGTTGACCGCACGGCCACCGCGCCAGTCCTTCTTGGAGGGGCCGTCCACGGTCTTCTGGGTCGCGGTCGTCGCGTGCACCGTGGTCATCAGGCCCTCCTTGATGCCGAACTTCTTGTGCACGACCTGCACGGCCGTGGTTTGAGGGCAAAGTAGAGGGTTGAGTCAGGAAGCATGCGCCAAGATGGCAAATGGGCATGCACCGCCGGATGCACTCGGTCCGCTTGCAAGTGCAGCCCTTGCATGTGCAGCGCTTGCATGCAAGTGTGCACCAACAAGCACATCATGTGCAAGGTCAGGCACGTGTCGGTGCGACTTCATGTGAGCGCAGCATGCAGCGTCCCATCCAGCAGCCCGTGCTAGTCGAGTGCAGCAAGCAGTGCAGCAGGCAGCGGCACGCACCTTGGCCAGGGGCGCCAGGCAGTTGGTGGTGCATGAGGCGTTAGACACAATGAAGTCCTTCGAGGGGTCGTACTTATCCTCGTTCACACCCATGACAAACATGGGGGCGTCATTAGAGGGTGCGGAGATGATGACACGCTTGGCGCCACCCTTCAGGTGAGCGGAGGCCTGCGGTCGAGGTGGGTGGTGGAGGAGGTCGAGAGGACGGTATGGAGTGGGGCTCGGCATGCATGCTGGCAGGCTGTGGTGCTGTGCATGGTGGTGCAGTAGTTGGTGCACTCTACGGTCTTCATGCAGGAAGCGCGCGTCTGAGTCGCGCAATATGGTTGCGGGATACGCATGACAAATATTGCAGCTGCCTCCAACGCCCGCCGTCGGAAGGTGCCTTCACGTGGCCTGGCAATATCTCCCCGAATCTAGTGTCGGTGCCGTGAACCCACGGACACTGCTGCATGCGTTGCCGCGGGTAGGGCGCGAATGGGCCTGGTGACTGCAAGCGCCCCTCCCCCCCAGGCCAAGTCGTTGCAATAAACACCTTGGCAATGTCGGTAAACACGCCAGTAGACTCCACCACGTAGTCCACGCCAGCGTCCTTCCACGGGATGGCAGTGGGGTCGCTGCACGGAGTCCAGGGGGCAAAAGGAGGTGCATACGTCAGGCTTTGGTTCATGCTGCGTCATGCGGTGAGCCGCAAAGTCGCGCAAAGCGCTGGCCCAGCAGCCTGCCCAGCAGCGCACCTCACGGCGTAGCCCTTGATCTTGCGGCCGTCCACGATCAGGCCGTCGGTAAGGGCCTCCACCTTGCCGGGGTAGGTGCGGTGAACGCTGTCATACTTGAACATGTATGCCATGTACTCATTATCTACGATCAGGGTAATTTTCCGAAGGCAGCAGTCAGTGCGCCAATTCTGCATAACACCGAATGCACAAGCCAGCTGAGCCTCCACAGCAGCTCACCGATGAAAGGATCCTGCGGTTGCGTGGGGCAGGGGTAGCAGGGGCGCACTCAGTCTGTGCATCGCAGGTGGAGAGCGCATGGATCCATGCACCACTACCCCATGAAACCCCAGTCTGCTCACATTGATGGCGACCACCTCCACGTCCTTGCGGTTCAGGGTGGAGCGCAGCACCAGGCGGCCGATGCGGCCAAAACCTGTGGGTGCAAGCAGGTACCAACCCCCTGGAAACCCAGTCCGGGAACTTGAACAACAGCTCGTCATGCGTAAGCGCACCGTTGATGCCAATCTTGACCTTGGCCTCCACGCGCACGGCGGTAGCGCGAGAACCACGGGCGGACAGGGCCGCGACGTTCTGACGCAGGGCGAATGCCATGGTGTTTGGTTGGCGCAAGGTTGGAGGTAGGGCTAATTTGAATCGCTCACAAGCTAGCGTCTGGGCGAGTGTCCTGCGAATCTGCGCATATGTGGGGTCCCAGCAGTTATCACAGGTGGGGTCGAAGTTGTGACTCAGAGAACCATCCGTTCCTGCTTGCGCATCCTCTCGCGGCACCAGCAATAATGCATTGCGCCTTTTTTTCCGTAAGCGCACATGAATGCATCACGGCATGACGATGTATGCATCACGGAATGCTGCTGCTGCTGACGCGATTCCGGTACCACCGGAGATGCATCACCAAACACTCGAGCTCGAGCTGATCTGAATGTCGGTGGAACTGAATGGCCCATGCACACTCATGGACAGCTTGGGCGCACCCTGCCTCACAATGCCACCAGCAGAGCTGTTGGCCAGGCTGCTTGCGCAACAGATGCTGCGAGCGGCAGCAAGGCCATGTGCTCTGCAAGCACGTCGACGCGGTGTTGCAAATTAACTGAAACACACTCTGCATAGTTCTACTGCCCCGAGTACATGTGTAATATGCAGTAGACACACGCGTGCCTGAATGAACAGCGTCCATTTGCCCTGCGCAGAATATCGCCATGCCACCCTCGCTGCTGTGTATATGGCTGTGCTTTTCCACGAGTGCTTTGACCTACTCGGTGCCTTGGGCCCCAGAACCTTTTGCGTGGAGCTTTGACCCGTGCATCGACGCTATGCGCTGACGGACTGTCCTGATGCACAGACACTCGCTGATTACACATTGCACGATGGATTGCAGGCACATCATCAGCATGCCAGCTCAGCCAGGCTCGTCTATGCATGTTACATTTGCATAATTCTCACACACCGCTGCAGGGCCCATCGATATGGCTCAGCAGCAGTGGTCAGATGGCCACCTTTATGACCACCTTTTGTATGCAGAACTGGCAGGCTTGCAACATATACACGCAACTGATGTGAACGGAGGGGCGTTCACTCGTTGCAGAGGCAGCCAGGCCAGGCACCATACACCCCAGGCATACCGCCATACTAGATGGAACAGCACCCAGTCCAATAGCCCAATCTGCGTAAAGAAGTAAAGGAACAGGGGTAGTGTACATGATGGGCCAGAGGTGCGTGCAGGTGCAGCCTGCAGTGCATCCACGCACGCAGAGCATGCACCCGACAGCTGCACCAAAGAGCCTAAGTAGTGTACAGGGATCCACAGCGCGCACAGCATGCAGCTGCACGCTGGGCAGTCAACTCTTTTGCAAAAAGCCTACAAAAGCAGGGGGTTGCCACTTGGCAGAGCCAGCGCACATCCGCACACAGCAGCCTGATGTGAGCACATCTAAGCATCAAAGCACAGCACAACCAACAGCCACACTGGGCAATGCTTCATTGTTCAGCCCACAGTCTGTGCTGCGGTCTCTAACCGTCAACTGCTCCTGCGTCCTTCGGCATCAACCCAAACCCGGCTCAAGGGAGCAGCTGGGGATCTAACCTGCTATGCAAACGCCAACCCACAAAACCAACCAACATCATCAGCTGCTGCCGCCGATCCTCTACGGTGCTCTCAAAACTATTCGACTGCGGGCCTCAAAAAGTGCTTCTCGTCACCCAGATGAGCAGACTGCTGACCCCGTACAGCATGACTGTGCCCACTGTGATTCCGCTCCCTGTACTGCCCGATGGCCGTGGGCCAACATGCGTTATACTGCTTGTACTTGACGCAGGTGGAGGCACCACCAGGAAGTTCGGCGATGGGTTCACCGAACTTCCTGGTGGTGCCTCCACCTGCGTCCTTTTGCACCTGTTTCTTCATCTGCCTGGCTGTCTTACCAGGGCGCATCATCGCGCGTGTACAGGTCGAGATACAGGAACCATGGCTGGTACAGCTGCTGTGGCAGGCGCGCCAGCGCAGCCTGACCGGCACCTCCTGCATCAGGAACATCGCGGGACAATGCAATCAGTACCGCCAATGTAGAGAGGACATAAATGACACATCTGAATTAGTTTGACATGGCATGGCGTTGTATGACTGCAGCTTCTCACCAATTTATAAGCTGATAAGTTGAAGTAGTGTGCCGCAGCTCGATGCAGTGGTGTGCAGGGCTGCTGGTGCAAACCAGCAAGCTGTGAGATGCAGCGCGGGAGCAAAGCGTACACCCAGGCCAGTCTCTTACCCGCCGGAGGCAGCGCCACAACCACTTGCGTCGGCTGCATCGCAGCTGCTGCATGTGGGGGTGGCTGCTGGGGCGCATGGTGGTACGGGTAGTAGTGGAACGGGGCAGGCGGGGGAGGGAGCGGCAGCGCACCAGTCACTGGGGTTGCGCCTGTGCGGACAGTCACCGACCGACGCCACATGCAGCAGGTACAAACAGTCAGGGTACAGAGATGGTCAGTGTGCTGCTGCTCACCACATGCCTGCTTCAGAAGCATGGAATGGCTGTGCAGAGGGACCTCCATGCCAGGCCGTGTTTCCAGCTGCACAGGATGCTACTCTGACCCCTATACATCGCGCTCACAGAGCGATTTGCACGCTGATGGCTGCTGCCACCGACTCGTACGACGGCCTGAGTATCAAGAACCTGATAGGACGGAGCGGCTGTGCAGCTTCATGCACGCACGACTTGCACGTGCATGTGCACGGCACGCCAGCCACGCACCAACAATGGTGAGCAGCTCGCCTCGGTCCACGCCACGACCCACGCCATACGCTGCCAGCACGCATCCTGGCAGCTCATCACACAGCCTGTTCGCGGTCGCACGCGCCTCACGTGCCTGCGACACAGTCACACGCGTACACTTCAATAAACCATTGCCAACATCACACAGGAGCCTTGGTGAACCACTCGACTGAGCTCTCATGTTGCTACTGGTCATGCCACCGCGCATAGCTTCATACATGGCGCGCATGCCAACTGCAGTGAGTGTGGGTGCTGGTGTGGGCCAGCAGCTGAATAGGTTCAGTTCGTCCCTGAAATGCACTTTGTGTCCTCTGCAAGTTCTTCTTCTGATCATCCCCTCTCCACTTCTTGCCGCCTCCTCACTCCCCTCCCTTCCTGCCTCTTCCTTGTGGGGCCACTTACACCCTCCCTGCATCCCCGGTACGCCAGACCACTGTGGCCAGGCCACACCGTACGCGGTAGCCCCGCCCCCAACCCCTTGTGCCTTTCCATCTAATAATAATAATAACACGGCGTGTCACATCCACGCGGCCTCCTTTCCATCTGCCCACCTGGTATCCATCCACGCGGCCATCTGTCAGCAGCAGCACCACACGTGCGGGTGGGCCGGATGGGGGCACGCGCTGAGGTGGGGAGCCTGGAAGCACCAGCACAGGTGGCGCGGCGTCACTCATCCCCTGGGGAATTGACACTGGTGCGCTAGGGCTGGAGCCCGCCTGGCCAGCACCTGGCGCCGAGGGGGAGCATGGGGGGCTGTAGCACATGGCAGCTGTATGCGACGCGGCTGCCGCATCTGCTGCGGCGGCTGATGACGCCGCATCTCGCAGCATGGTGCCTGCCTTGGCAATGGCGGTGGAGATGTTGGTGCCTCCGTTTATGCGCACCTGGAGGCAGTGGGATAGGTGCGTGGGCTGGGTGGTGGTGGGGGTGGG
>BDCZ01000301.1:65853-78264 GCA_001662365.1 Chlamydomonas applanata | reverse complement strand
TGCCGCAGGCGCCGTCGTAGATGCCGGCACCGAAATAGTAAAAGTCAGACGCCACCTCCATGTTCACGGCCACGGGACCATTGTTGACCAGGGCCATGAGGGCGGACTCAGACGAGCCACCCCCCCACACGTAGCCCTGGTTCAGGCGCACGTACTTGGAGCCAGCCGTCGGGGTGTAGGTGGGGAAGGGGACGGTGTTGCAAGGCACAGTCACGCCGTTGCCCCACGTCGTGCGGTCCACGACCCAGGTGGACGCCTCGTCAGCAAACCCAAACTTGTACGCGTAGTCGAGCACCTCGTTCACGGCGCCACCGGAGCAGCTGCCGGCGCTGTAGCATGTGTTGAGCGTGCCCGTGTACGCCTTGTTGCAGCAGAAGGAGGCCTGGCCCTGGGACAGGCGCACAGCGGAGGGGCCCGACAGCCCATACGCAATCAGGTACGCGGACTCCACGACTGCCACGGCCGCGAACGAGTAGCAGCAGCCACAGCCGCCCTGGTTGCGCATCGCGCTGACCTTGCCCGCGTCCCACCAGTTCATGTACGTGCCCGCCTGCGCCAGCTTGCGGCCTGTGGCGCCGTCACGGGGCGCCCACTGCTCACGGTCCAGCCCCTTGTTGCGCGGGTCATTGGCCGAGTCCTGGATGATGGAGTTCATGCGGTCCAGCGCGTGCAGGCCGCGCAGCTCGCCGATGTCAATGTCCAGGAACTGGTTGCCGTTGGACACCCAGCCCTTGGAGTCATCCAGGTTGTAGCCCAGCACCTGCAGCATGTTCTTCTTCCACTGCCCGAACCGCGTGCCGTCGTCACGCCCCTTGGCCTGGCCGATCGTGCCCTCGCTGCCTGCGGGGGCCAGTGGTGCGCAGTGGTGCGCTTGAGTGACCAAGGTGTGACAGACGCGAAGTGGAGCAGGCATGGTGGATAGATGGGGATGGGCAGCGAGCACCAAGCATGATTGGGCAGCGAAAGCTCTGAGGAGCGCCCAATGCGGTGCAGGCGCAGCTGCACATGGGTACCCTGGACCTCCATGCTGCAGTGGTTGGCAGCCCATGCGGCACTAGTCAGCTGCTGTGTACTTCAGTGATCATCTACGTCCCATGCCGCAGGCACCAGCACGCAGTGATCAGCACTCCATCAGGCTGCATGGACCAAGCCATACACAGGTAGTGTACTGCAGGGATCAACCAACACTCACTGCCATCATACGTGGCCTTCCAGTCGGCGTATGCGGCAGCCAGGTTGGCGGCTGCGTTGGCCTTGCCCGCGTCAGCATCATCAAACGTCTTCTTGGCCTTCTGGGCCTTGGACTTGGCCTTGCCCTTGTCAGTGCCCACGTCCTTGAAGTCATGCAGCTTGGGGTCCAGCACAGACCCGTCGTCCACGTTGTTGAACAGGCCTGCGTGCAGTTGGTGGGTGGCCAGTCACGGTCAAACGTGAAGTCAAACACAGTCAAACACAAAGCCAAACGTGGTCACGCCGACTGGAGTCACGCATGGAGTCACGCACGGTCAACGGTGGTGTTCAAGCTGTCATGGTGTTCAAGAGCCACAGCCACTTGCAGGCCGTAGAGCAGGCCTGTTTCGCACACACACGCTCCAGCAGCTGCAACCCCACCAAACCGCCCCAGCAGGCGCACCATCAGCCGAGTTGCCGTTGCCGTTGCCATTGCCCTGCAGCAGGCGGCGGTGGCCCCCAGGGGCGTCCGTGCTCATCAGACCCATCTCCGCAAAGATGTTGGACGTGGCCGCGTCGAAGCGGATGTCATCCACATCGTACAGGGAGATGGTGCCCAGGGGGGTCACGACCTTGACCACAGAGCCCCAGCGGGCACTTAGGTCGATTAGCCGGGCCACACCGTCCACCTTGACCAGCAGCTCGCTGCCGCTCGTGTCCCCACCAGCCTTCAGCACCAGGTAGTTCATCTGCATCAGCGTCTCAGTGCCCAGCAGGGGTGAGAAGCTGAGGCGCACGCCCTGGTACTGGGCAGAGCGCACGGGGTTGGTCACGGTCATGTTGCCAACCGTGGCGGAGGCATTGCGCGAAGCCAGCACGCCGCTCGTCACTGTGTACTCATACGAGGCCACCTGCACCACCTTGTTCATGTCGCCCTTAACTGACATAACAGCGCTGTCCTTGTCGACCTTGGTGTCCTTGAGCGCTGCCACCACAGCCCATGTCAGGCCAAACATGCCGGCCAGTAGCACGCACGTGAAGACGGACAGGAAGATGACGGCCCACTTGAGTTGCTGGTTCTGGCGCTCCTCGCTGATCATGTGCTCAACCAGAGCCGTGACCTGGAGATGCCCAGACAACACACGGCTCAGAATCACAAGAAGATTTTGGGATTGTTCATGTAAATGATTTGCATTTGTGCAAGAATATCCTGTTACATTTGACGCGCTGTACAAGTCGCTGTACACACTGCGGGCAACCCACCTCGCCAATATCCAGCTGCTCGTCCTCGTTCACGTCCTGCGTAATGGAAGCATGCGCATGATAACACTCAGCACCTGAGAGGGCACCTGAGGGGGGTGATGATGAAACGGAAGCTTGCATGGCAAGTGCTTCAACTTACGAACTGCTTAAGCGTGCGCTTGACCTTGTCCGACATGTTCATGCCTGCGCAGCGCAGCCGAGCCCCCTTGCATTGTCAGGACGCGTGGAAGGGGTCAGTGGGCCAGGCAACGCGACAGCAGCACGGCAAGCGCGCCCGCACAAGCGTGCCACAGCACCAGGTGCCAGCTTGGCCCCTCTCACGCTCAAAGCATCAGCAGGGGCCCACATGGTCCTCGACACCCACCCTTGAACTGCGCACAGCAGAACCAAAGGGAGCAGGCGCGTCAGGGATCAGCGTTTTGGTACGGTGGCCTTCAAAACCTACGGGGCTGGGTGGGTGCATGCCCATGCAGTTTTGTGGCCCTCACCTGGAACGTGTCGAAAACCTTGCCCTCAGAGGCGGACGTCATGGAGCCCTGCTTCAGCAAACCCCGCCGGTTGGCCCCCTGCCCCCCAGACCCTGAGACCCGGTGCCCTGCGGGGTCCGTCATTCTGCTTTTGCGGTCCCTTCCACCCTCGTCAAGTTCAATGTGTATCTGTGGTGAACTCGCCAGTTCGCCCGCAGCACCACCTGAGACCTCCCTTGGGGCCTCGGCGCAGGGTGCACTAATGGATGGCCAGGCGCACACTGATCTGAAGCAAATCACCACAGCAAGCTCCTGCTCTGAACCTGCTCTTCCTGCCGTTGGACGCTCCTCTGTTTTCTTGGTTGGGTGGTTGGGTGGTTTGTGCTGGAACACACACTACATGCTGTTGACGCAGACTTCGGGTGTGCGCCTCAGCGCCTGCTGGCCACAATCAGTGCTTTGTTGGCTTTCTGGTTCCCTAGGTCCTGCTCCAGCTTCAATTTATACCATGTTGGGCTTGTACAAAATGCTGCTGCATCACTCTGCAGTGCGTCAATGCTTCACATATGTGCACCTGTGCAGTCGTGCATGTGCATGTACACGGTTGCATGCACCCAAATGGATGGCTTGTCCTCGCGACTGCAGCCATCGTCTGCTTGACGCATTACTGAGTTGCCACACAGCCGTGCATGGCTGTGCAAGCCATGCGTGGGGCATCCCTTCAGCGCCGCCATGCCACACTGCATGGCGTGCATGCCACAAACCGTACTACTGACCCCTTGCACAGCTCAATACCACAACCCTGCCGCTGGACATTGCATGCGCATAACCATAACCATGGGCTCTCATGTGATGTGACATGCTGCTGGCAAAGCAGTACTGCTGCTGACATGTGACAGGCAACACGTCCGCTTCACTCCACTGCTCCCAACAGAAATGGGTGATTTTTATCTCGTGCGGCCCAGGTCCAGCTGTGCCATGTGACCCCTGCCTGACTGCCTAGATGGGCGCCATTGGTGCACCATCATAAGCCCTGGCATACATGTAGGCATGCAGTGCGCACCCCGCAAGTAATTACTTTATAAAGTTTGGCGCAGCGGTCAGAAGCTGGTGGCTTCTGCAGCTGCTGGCGCCGTCACCTGTCAGCCAGCTGTAGGTGGATCGGGCCAAGGTTACACGCCATGCCCATGCCAACACGCAGTCCGCGAACTGATACCTTCAGCTGCATGTTCAGCAGTAAGCAAAAAGGCACTGCAGCATCACAGCCAAGAGCCCTCGTCAGCCAACCCATCGGCATGGTTAAGGATAAGGTTACACAGGGAAGAGCACAGCGCACACCGAAAAAACAGCGCACGTGGCCGAGGCCGACCCTCCCTGCAGGAAAAAGGTCGGCATGGTCAGACCGCTGACGGCCCTGACGCCATGCGTGCGCGTAGGGCAAGCTGTGCAACAGCGGCCTCCCTGCGTAAGCCTGATTGTGCACAGCCATATTTTGATATCTATCACCATCGTGGCCCAGGACTGCACTTGTTGCAGTCGTTGCACGCTGAGACGGGAACGCAGCTGCTGAAGGGCTAGACGGTCACTACATATGCTTCGTTAGCACCCGACGGGCCTGCAGCACGTTTGGAGTTCCCAGGCTGAGCGCTAAGTACAGCTTTGCTCGAGAAGTGCGCCTGTGCAGCCTGCCAAACTGCATGGCCGTCCCTCCGCAGTACTTGCAGGCGAGCGCGCAGATGGACCGTTCATATCCGCACATTGCGTCCCCTGACACGCAAGTCGCTGGACCACAGCATGAAAGGCGCATTCTGTGAGGTCAGCAAACCGATGCGCGCTCATTGTGTGTTGGTGCACAGCCTGCAGCCAGCTGCACAGCCTGCGGCCAGCAGCGTGCGCGCAGCGCAAGCACTCATCCTTCATTCTTCACAGGGTTTGCAAGCAGCAGCAGGTCCCACACGCAGGTTGGGCAAGCAGAACCCCCAAAGCACACACACACGAGCTGCAAACATCTGGGGGCGTGCGGGGTGTGAACGAACTGCGTGAGGCAGTGGTGACTGGCTTGGGGTACAACCGGTTTCAGGGCAGTGAACGGGTCAATGCAACGCGCAGCACAGCTGCAACACTGTGTGCACGCACACAGCTGCTGGTGCGTGGCATGCAGTGTGTGCTGTACCTAAGCACAGCCAGCGAGCCAGGCCTCCCTCGCGATGCTGCTGCTGCTCATGGTGAACCAGAGCATGAACATGCAACTGTAACAGGCATAGTGCCATCAAGGGGCCCAATGTCCCGTCCACGCACGGGATACCGGCGCTCAAAACTGAGGGTCTGAGGGTCCCCTGTGCTGCCTGCAGCCATGTGCTGCCAGTGGCCATGTGACATGTGACGAAGGTGGTGCATTGCATCATGAGGTGCCGAGGCCACCTGCGTGAAGCGATGTAGCCCCAAGATTGGCTGAGCAAAGCATAAATTGACAAACTTCCGTCCTCCTATACAATGAGAAATATTACCGAGGTGGGGCTTGCACGCGCGGGGGCCGTTGCGCACTATGTAACAGGGAAAGCGATGCTGTGGTGTCTAGCGCAATGCACACACTCTCAGCGCTGAATCAGACTCGAGCAGCATGCGAGGAGAGCGCTGCCGCTCTACAGTAATCTGCTTTCTAGCAGGGATCGTAATTATTTTAGCTGCCGAGGACTGCAGCAATGCGCAGCCCACGACATCTGTATCAGCTGCGTGTGCTGGAGAGCTCATTGCAGGCCTCTCGAGGGACTTTCCGATCAACGGGACTGTAGACGAAAGGAGCTCGTTCGTGGAGGACTCAGTGGGCACATTCTTAAACACATGCCTGAACCAGAACAGCAGTTCCACGCTGCGGGTACGTTGCGTATTGTAAATAGCTCCTGGTATCTCCGCTTCTGCCTAGGCCAGCCCGTTTTAGGCCAGCCCAGGTCATGGATCTTCCGGCACCACCATTCGCCTTTAGCATGGCTGTGTTTTAGTTGCAGATGCACCCGGCGCGATGTTTCGTCCGTCGCGCGCGCTCTTCAACCTGCACAGTTGCACCCATGTCATGGCGCCACGCACACCGCGCCAAACCACACACCATATTTTGCCATGCTCCACAGCTCGTTGCTGCATGTCAGGGATGCATGGCGTACATGCATGAGTTCATGAGTGTGGCGATGCGAGGCATGGCTGATTGCGCTGCACACCACGCAACACACCCACTCCGCCTGTGTGCTGCAGCAGATAGGCCATGCTGCGTGCACTTTCCGTGCTGGGCGCACGCACACACTCACATCTGGCACACACCATGTAGCATGCATGGGCACCGTGACGCTGGATGTAGCATGGCCCCATGCGGCCTGCGTGGTGTCAATGCTGCCCGCCTCGTCGTGCGCCACTACCCCCGTGGTGCCGCTGGCCCCATGCACATGCACCGCCGCCCCCATGCGCCTGCGCCGTCCCCATGTGCCAGCCTGTACCTGCCCTGCAAATTCAAACCCTACACACAGCCGGTGCGGCTGCTGGTGGCGTCCCAGTTCAAGAGCTTTGGGGACAAGTACTTTCCTCGGTACACCCAGATGTTCGGCCACCGTATCGTGCCCACGTGAGTTCACACTCGAGCCCACCTCTGTGCTCAGCCTTGAGGGTGCCGTGCTGGGTTCCCCTGGGGGTCCGGCTAAAGGGTCTGACTAGAACGTCCTGAACCGTCTGGCTAAAGGGTCCGCCAATCGAATGGGGCCGCCAATCAAGAGCTTCCTCCTGGCCTGCTGGCTGCAGCCATCACATACAGTCAAGGGGTCACGTGCCCGGGGGCCATGGGTCTGTGGGGCCATGGGTCTGTGGGGCAATGGGGCTGTGGGGCCGTGGGAGGTGTGGGGGCTTTGGGGCTGCTGGCCTGCAGCTGCTTAGCAGGCATGGGGCGTGTCAAGGTGGCCAGGTGGCCGGCCAGTGGGCTAGCCAACCCGCCGTCTGGCAGGCTTGCTCAACAACCAGCCAGCCAAGCGGGCGGGCTAGCGGGCAGGCAGGCGGGCGGGGGGGCAGGCGGCCGCACCGTGGTTTGCCTGAACGCGTGCGGCCAGTGTCGCTGTGGCGGTGGCGGGCCACGCATGGGGACAAGGGGGCATAGGGCGCATGGTGCGCAGCAGCATGTGCACCGGGGCACAAGGGTGTTTGCACAAGGCCACAAGGGGTGCTGCGCCGTGCTGTCAAATTACGAACCCTCAACCCTGTACCCTAGACCCTGAGTCCTGAACCCTGGGGCTGTGCTGTACTGCGGCTGCAGGTACAAGCCTTGGCGGGACCATGTTGCGGTACGTGGCTGGAACGCAGCAGCCCTGCCCCCTGTGGGTCCCATGCCAGGCCAGCTGGGCATAGCATTGGATGGAGCGCAGCGCAGGGTCCAGGGTTGATGGCTCCCATATTACATCAGTGCAGCACCCCAACGTGTCCCGAAATCAACCAGGGACCTGAACCTTCACCGCGTCGGCCCTCAAGCCCAAGCAGCCTTTACTTTAACTGATGAGGAGCTCTGAGGAGCTCTGAGGACAGCCCTGGAAAGCCCTGTGTAGCGCAGCTGGGTAAGGGCTGTACGCTAAACACCATCCGTGCCCTGGCCGCAGGAGCTGGCCAGCGTGAAGCAGCAGAACCTGACGCAGCTGTATGATGGTTATGTCATCGGCTTCAACGCGCTGCCCGACATTGCGCGGTGCGTGGCGGGGTGCACTGCGGGGCCGTGGGGGTTATGGTTATGGTTACACAGGCTGAGGCGCAACGCACACTGGAGCAGCGATCGCGGCTAAGGAAAACCGGCCTAGCCTGCAAAAAGGGGAAAGGAGACGCAGGAGGAACAGGGGCAGGAGAACAAACAATAGAAGAAACAGGGGGGGTTCGGGGCGGTTTGAGGACCAGAGTTGTTGTTGTTCAGGGTTCTGGAGGCCCAGGGTTTTGAGGCCCACTGTTATTTGCAGTCCAGAAGTTCAGGGTCCGTGGTCAGGGTTCAGCAGGGGGGCAGCTGTAACCATTTCATCTTTCTCTTGCGTGTGCGTGCATGGTGGTTACCTCGTACGCATTTGCGTGCGCACTTGCGCACGCACATGTGATGTCTGATCAGGCTTGGGCTGCGGCTGGGGAACAGGGCACCCCCATACCTGTTCTCCTCCCGACCCAGGGATCACATACCCCACAACCCTGACGATACCCCCCGCGCCCTACACCCTCATTGCAGCATGGGCACGGGGGGCAATCCCTTGGGGCTTTGGGATGCGGCCGAGGAGCTTCATGCCACAACAACACTTAGTCAGTTCTCCAACAATGAGATCCCAATCCCACACCCCCTACTGTTGTAACACGTACACCCTGCCCGCAGGATGGGTATGATGGCAGACCTGCAGCCCTGGTTTGACACTGACCCCACCGTGCAGTGGTCCGACGTCACGACCTACTTCCGTGAGACATCGGCTGCGAATGGAAAGGTCGGTGCAGCCGCTGAGGAGCCAGGGGTCCATGATGACTTGTTGTTTTTGTGCTAGAGCTGGTCACGCTGGTTGAAAGGATGCAGGGGTTCAGGGGTCCTTGATGTTGTTGTGTTGATCTGATCACTTGCCTCATCACGCTCCATCGGCATGATAAGGACCCAGGGTCCATGGTGATGTGAGCATGTGAGGGTTTGCTGTAAGCATGTGAGCATGTGAGGGTTTGCTGTAAAGAACCTGTGCTGGAAGAAGAGTGGTTTGCGTTTGCTTGACGCTGGGAACCGATGGATAAGTGCTGGGGGGCCGCATAGATATCTCACACAGCTTGGTGCAAGCCATGCTTGTGATGAATCAAGCATGTAGAAAATAGGTTCAGGGTGTAAGGTCTGGGCTCCAAGGTTGAGATGGGCTGGGTGTGCTTAGGTGGCTCAGGTAGCCTAGGTGCCTTCATTCAGGGGTCAGGCAAGCGAACTGCCGCCAATAGACCACATGTGACCATGTGATGCTACTGCCGCAGGTGTACGCTGTACCGCTCACTGGTACCGGCTACATGCTGTACTACAGGCGGGACGTGCTCGCAAACGCCAGCCTGCCTGTACCGCACACATGGTGCGTGTGACCCTGTCTCTGGGGGTGTGGGACCAATTAGGGTTGTGGGATTAAGGTGCCGGGGCTGGGGCTGTGGGCTCTGGGGCCTTGGGGGCGGGATCCAGTCAAGCACACCCTGGGTTCTGGTTACAACATCCCATCCCCTCGCAACACGCCCACACACAAACCTTGCCAGGTGCCCCACACTGCGCAACCACCCAACCACCCAACCTACCAACCTACCAACCCCATCTCCTGTCGGCCAGTGGCCTGTGGCCAGTGAAATAGCTTGGTCAGCCGGCGCTTTCAAGGCAGCTGCCAGCAAAAGGCTTTTGCTGTGTGTTGTCCTTGCTTGTTCTGTTGTGGTGCTGCTGGTTCAAGGAGAGGAACAGCTGGTCGTGTGGCTCACGGGGCTTTTAAACGTGGGCTGATTAGATATAGATATAGATATAGATATAGATATAGATATAGATATAGATATATATATGTATAAATACATACATACACACACACATATATATATATACATACATACACGCAAGCATGATGCCAGGGTTGCATGTTTGGTTACGTCTGGGCAACCGGAAATCCTGTAACAAGTTACGTATGTTCAACTTAACAGGGTATGGCTGAGGTGGTTGTGCGAGCGCAACTGGGCATGACAAGCATGCACATCACAAGTTTGATGCACCAAGGTGACCCTGCGTTCGCGCACATGTTTTGGGAGCTGGCGGGGGGTGGGTGGGGGTGCCATGCGCCAAGCTGAACCTAGCAACCTACCTACAACTCACGCAGCAGATGCAATGCTGGCTGCCGTTGCTGCTCACACCGTGTGGCGCTGCAGCTTGTGCGTCTGATCAGGGCTGACGCTGGGCGCGTGGCGCCGATCTTGGTAGCGCCGTAGCTAGCTTACGCTTTGGGGTGTGTGTGTGTGGGGGGGGGGGGGGCGCAGAGCCCCCCGCAACGGACCAGTGTAGCACACAATTGCACACACACATGTGCATCTACACAAGGAGTGTCAATCTCCGATCCATCACAGCAGCGGCTTGGCTTCGGGCAGCCACATGCCCCAATAGCTGAACTGATCGGTCCAGGCGGCTGTGAACACACGCATTCTGCGGCGCTCAAACACGGTATTATCTAAATAGCAAAGCTGCGCCTCCGCAGTTTTCAGTCCTTCACAAACGTGCCCTTAGAAACATTTGGGACCATGGAAGGCCTCATAACGAAGCCTAGCCTCTGCATCTTCACATCCGACTACATTTGGACTGCTTTTACAGCACTTTTCGCAGCACGGTCTTTTCAACTTCTGGGTCCGTGAGAGCCCATGAAAGCTTGCTCAGTTCCCGGATTTGTGGCAATGAGCACGCTGAACAAATGTTTACAGCGTTTTGAGGCCTCCTGGGGGATGCAGCTGGAAGGCTAATATCACACCAAAGTCCCCTGGAGACCCTTCGTCGCCACCGCTCTCTCGCCCCTGTCGGGACTTCGCCCAGGGGCTTCCATTACCATCCACGCAATGGAAACGAACTACCCCCTGCCAACCACCCAACTGGAAACTCATCCAGCCGCCCAATCGCCCAACCGCAGGGAGGACCTGCTGGAGGTTGCGCGGCAGCTGAACGGTACAGACATGGACGGTGACGGGGACGGTGACTGGGCGTTCTGCCTCAACAACCAGCTGAACTGTCAGGTGCGGCTGCGCTTGGTTTTTGTCCTTGTCCTTTCCTGTGCTGGCTTCTGCCCTTATGCCTGGTTGCTGGCCTCTGGCCTGCTTGGCTCCTATAACCTCTGCAGCCCTTCCTAACGGTCCATGTGCAACCAACAGTTGTCGCTTCTGCGCCTGGTCCGTGTTCTGCAGACATGCCGTGGTTTATCTCCTTCCTGCTTGTTCCTGCCTGTTTCCTGCCTGCCTGCCTGCCTGCCTGCTACCTGCCCTGTCCTGCTCTGTGTGTGCTCCGCTGCTGGGTCGTGCCCCGCGTGGCTGCTGTCCGCGCTGTGCGCTTTGTCTCTGCCTGGCCGTTTGGCGGGCAGGCGCCTTTCCAGTTTTCCAAATGACAACAGTAGAGTCGCACATTGTTCTTGCTCGTTGCTGCCCTGACACTCAAGTGTATCACATGCTTTTTATTTTCCAACGAACGACAGTTAAAGTAACACATTCTTCTCGCTCGTGACTGCCCCTGGTGCTACTGCCAGATGCCACACCTCATCTTGGACATTGCAGCCAACCTGCTGCAGTACCGGGGGGGCAAGCAGGTGTGGGGATCGAATCCCGGGGGGCGCAGCGTGTGTTTTGAGGTTGCGGTGGGGTGTGGGCGGCTGTGTCCTCATGCCCTGCTTGCTTCTGAGCCGGCGAGCATGCATGCGCGCTTGCAAGCCCCCCAGCCCAGCTGCGGGCATTGACGCTCACTCACTCGCTCGCTCACTCACTCATTCACTCACTCACTCATTTCCTTGCCCACGCGCTCCCTCACTCTCTCGCCCCCCTACTTGGCAGGGCTTTTGGCTGGACCCAGACACAATGGAAATCCTGGCTGGGGGGCCGGGCATGTCCTATGCATTCCAAATGAATAAGGAGATGACCAAGCTCAACTGGCCCATCGTCAACAACAACGGCTCGGCCACGCAAGTTGGCTGCAGCACCGCGCACGCCATCTTTGCCTCGGTGGGTGGGCCATTGGACTCCTGGTTTCGGTTCTGCTTCCGGATCCGGTTCCAGTTCCGGTTTCGGTCCAGTTCCAATGCCGGTTTTGGTTCCGGATCCGATGTGGGGTTTGGGCCTGCTTTGAGATGCTGGTGCTTTTGGGAGGAGCAGGTCCCGGGGCTGTGAGCAGTGGCGGGGGGGTGGGGTGGGGAGGGAGAGCGGCTGGTGTGTGCAGGGGGGGAGCGGCCGGGGCGGGGGGACAAGTGGTACTTGAGGGTGGGGGGCGGGGCTTGTTTGTAGGCCTCAGGAGTGCAGGAGTTCCAGGAGGCCGGCCATGCGGCCAGTGGCGCCCGAACAGTGGCAGGGGCGGGGTGGGGTTTGGGGGCTTAGGCAGTGGCGGGGACGTGCCACTTGCTGCAGTCCGCGCCAGTCATCGTAGCCATCGCCAGTTGTAGTTCATGGTAGCAGCCGCAAAACTCAGTATGCTTACACAGTCCCGTGTCCGGTATCATTGACTTGCGCCTGACCATCTTCATCGATCAACATATTCATCGATCAATCATTTATCGATCAACATATTCATCTTATCTGAACGATGTATCATCATCTCGATGTGTGGCCGGTGTGGGTCGTGGCCGGTGGGGGCACTGTGCGCAGGGGCGCTGCGCGTTCACCATCCAGAGTGCGGGCCAGATCTTCAAGGCTGAGCAGGCGACCCCATTCCTGCAAGGCCGCATTGGCACTGCCATGATGCCCGGCTCCACCCTGGTGTATGACAGGTGCGCATGTAGACAAGGAGCTG